>JARJDU010004288.1:0-11372 GCA_030264695.1 Lissagria laeviuscula
ATTTGATGTATATTTTTATGCTTTTGTCACTAGTTTATTTTCATGCTTATTGTACACTTATTTTAATGTCTGTTCTCTATTTTCTTTTTGTTGTTGTAAACTTCTATTCAATGTAATACGTACCTGCCAGAAGTTTGGTATTTATTGTATGCACCTGGGCAATAATGCCAAATATGTATGTGTATATGTGTGTAGCTTAAGTCGCTTCCCTCTAACTCCATTCTTCCAATCATTGCTCAACTTCCATCTACTACTTATCGAATCAAAAATTACTTTCCTTTCCTTTTTGATCTTTTCCTAGTTTATATAAATCTTAACAACCCCAAACTTCTTCACCTTTTGCCTTGAGCGACCACACAAGTAAGTCCACTTTTGAATCATATTATAACTTGCAATTTTTGTCTTTGTCACTTTACCTCTAACTTTAATTTGTCTTTGCTTGTAACTTGTAACTTCATTTTGTATTTGCTTTATAGCGTGTAATTGTAACTTCTACTAAATTTGTAACTTTGTCCTTTGCTCAGCTTAATAAATCATTTCATTTGTAACGTAAATTCTTTAGATTATTTAATTCCTTGAAGCAATTTGTTACGTAGCCATGAAATCGGACTCTAAATTGTATTAATTTTGCAATCAAATAGCACTCACCGCGTCATTAACCTATTAACAAGGATTGTAAGAAAAAATGCAAATTTAAATGCTACACACAAATAACTTGCGCTTTATACGATTCATTCTTAAATTTAGTTGGACCATGATTAGGTCATTGCCTTTCTCATTTGCCTTATCATTAAAAGTACGGTTTTCCCTGTACCATGCAAATAAGGAGGTATAAATCAACTTGTTTCTTCATCTTCTATAAATTATCTATAGATTTTGTAGAAGATAACCTAACGTCAAATTTTCAAACTTGATGGCCATTTTGATTTGCGCATGAGCGTCAATAAAAATATATTACGCTCATTGCGAATAATTTGTTGTTTTTATGTAAAATCTGAGCTTAAGCATGCCTTATGCGTTTTGCAAATCTTAAGCACTAAACTCATTTTGAAGAAGCACTAACAATAAATTGCATTTAGCTGAGTGTATCAACTGTTTTATATTATTTGCGTGATAATCTACCTCAAATTATATTGAGGGAAGGAAGTTTGAAACATTCATGAGACCTGTAAGTAATTTACAGTTACATAGTATGCAAATAGTTCCACACTTTTGATTGATATCTTGAAGGGATGCTCAATGCGCAGGTTTCTTGTCCGTCGTTTTGACTTATGATGAGCTGTCGTAGCTAACACATTCCCGTCACCTTGATAATATAAGATGTCAAATAGATTTCATCTAAAACTTATCTCATCACATCTTCTCGACAAGTAATTTCTTCCAAGATTGATAATCATAACTAAATATTACTTGACATTATTAACAATAGTATTATATATTATTATGTTTTAATGTGGAAGCGCCGGGTATATTAAACCAGTATTTCAATGTCTTCGTAAATTATTATTTCTATGAAATAATTAATTTTCCTAATTCGTTCTTTCGATTTTATTAACTTTCTAGTTCTTCTTAGACATTACGAATTTCTGCTATAGTATAGCTACAGAAACAACTCCAACATGCAAGAACTACTAAAACTAAGCCGTAGAGTTAACTTCCCTCGGCGAAAAACAAACTTGTTGGTCCTACCGCAGTAGTTTCCTTCATCGGCGTTACGATACATTTTCCACCTACAACTACTAACTACCCCGACAATATCGGATCAGGTAGGGTGCGACCTGGGAAAGCATTGCCTCGTATCTTAGTTCGCATTATGTTATAGCTAGCCGTGCACATAACTACCGTACGTAAACTGAGCCTCGGCTCCCGACTGCCGGTTCGAACTCTGAAAACTGAACTGATAAGATTAAAAGTTTAGTTGTTCAATTCTCGTGTACCTACAACTTTGATCCTATTAGTGACGGATCTAACACGGCCTTTGATTTTATAAGAATTGTGTAATCTAATTGTTGTACAGAATTTTGTTAGAAATTTCGATTCATTAGAAGGGAAAAGAAAAAAAGTCTATTGGCTAAAGATTTAAGAAATTAGGAAAAAGCCAGTAGAAAAAATAGTATTGTGGGTGATATAATTTTGTTCTTTCTAACCGATTTTACTTATTATTTGCTTACTGTAGGTAAAAATAAAAAAAAATACATTTTTATTTCAAATAGCAACCACTTTTGTGTGTTTTAGAATTTAAAATAATAACTTGTGCTACGTGATAAAGAATTTCACCTAATTTCAGATTTTAAAAGACCGGTTGTTTTACGATGTTTCATTTCTTTGCTAACCATGCAGCTAGCGAAAGATACTTTTACATAACATAAGTTTTAATATTTAAACCAAATAACATATTTACAGTGCTAATGATTTAGAATAAATCATTTAATTGCTAAAATAAAAATCACATTGAACTATATATTATAATAATTAGCACTAAATTCTAAAGGAATTAATTAGGTTAATCAGTTTTCTGTAATCGCTGTACTAGTAAGAGCTATAACCTGGTATTGTGGTGAGTTAAGGTTTTGTGCGTCGCATCGTCTCTTAGTCTCTGGAGTCACTCATTATTGAGATTGAGCAAGCAACGTTTCGATGATCTCCATTGATATCCATGCGACGCCATAGCCACAGCAAGATGCAGCGTACCACTAATGACCTGATATCATCGACATTGTCGCCTATCGCCACCATTCGGTGTATTGTTCCATAATTGCTTCGTAATTACAATATCCTCTGATGAGAATGCATCCATGGCGAAGACCTGCATCGGACAGTTTCATCTACGTGCATGGCATTTGGGGCGTTAAATATCACGTCCTGGCCGGTATCTCTAGATGAATTAATATGATGCACTCAGGTTTAGGTTAGATGTCATCTCTCATCATTTCAGAGCGAGTTTCTCAGTAATGCCCTTTTTTTAATTCTGCCCTTTTTAGGTGGCTGTTTCATCACTTTAAAACCATCCTAGACGTACTCTGCTTATCTTTTCATCCCCTATAATTGCACAATAAAAACAAAGTTATCAAAAATTTTTAGTCATCAGAAAAGTTCAAACAATATAATTCTTTCCTGTTAACTTGATTTCATTTCAATCTAAACCCAAAACAAACTAAAAACATTCATAAATATTCAAAATGGATAGCCAGCATTGGTAATCATGCTTCTAATTATTAAAATCCTGCGTAAGACGAGAGTTTTAATTACATTTCAGCATCAAATGTAGCAATAAATTTTGTGCTAAATGTTGGCCGCACAGTAACCGCAAACACAAGTGCCAGGGCACATTTTATACTCTTGCAGAAGACTTGCAGGACGAAAACGATTTATTACCGTTATTGCTTGAATTATTACGTTTTGTTGAAAACAAGAAAAATGTATAAATACGAAGCGAAATGTAAAAAAGAGAAAAAGAAGCTATGACTTCGTCTCTTTTTCTCTTCTGAATAGTAAAAGTATTGAAAAGAAACGTAGGACGACTACACTTCGAACACGCCAATTATTTATTGCAGTTCTGCCCAAGTTCCTATTTTGTTTTTTACAAAATCAAAAAAATATATAAAGATATATGTATATAAATCAGACGTGCAAAAGAAGTATAATGGTACAATGAACGGCAAGTTTTTAAAAAGATTGCAATTTAACCACACGGCAAGATTTTATTTATATACTTTTGCAAAGGCGCCGGGCACGAGCGCGAATTGAAAGAACGATGGAATAAAGTTTTCGCATATATCATGCAATTTAAAAGAAGCGTGCATGCAAAACTCATACCCTGCGCAATTCAATAATAATGTTTTTTTTTTGCTTCATTTTTTTTCTTCTTCTCCTGCAAATTTTTTTGTTTCTCCTTTCTTTGTACCATTATTAACAATAAAAACGAATCGAATTTAAAGGATTGACTTTAAATTCATTAACCACTTCTAAAGACTATAAATTTTAATTTTCAAACTAGGAATATCTTTCTAGGAAAAACAACAAGTTTTATGAAGTGCTAATGTTAATAACTTCACTTCGCAAAAGCGCATCGCAAGCTATAATCATAAAAACCTGGCTTTGGCTCACACTTTCGTTCCGTATGCGAATCAGCATAACGATCAGAGGACGATCTGCTTCGCAGTTGTAAGAACTCCAGACGCTTGTGAAAACTTCCCATCGAGTTAAACTATTTCCTGGAAACGTGACAAGTTTCCTTAAGATTTCCTCTTCAATGCAAATATTGAATGCAAATTTTCTTGCTGAACACTGAGCAAGTGTTAAAACAATAAAATCTTAAATGCATTAGACACAAATCATTTGCTATTGTATGTGTGATGATGCTACACTCATAGTGCTACTAACAGTCTCTACACTCTTCGAAGCATATTGCAAACAGTCAAAATTAAAACTCAAAAGTTGGAAATTATTTAATACTGAATGCGATATAACTTATTAATTATACGAGACAGGATAACAGGATAACAAGATAATTGCCATTTCCAGCTAAATAAAATCTAAACAACGTATAAAATTAGAATTAAAAAGAAGCAACGACAGTGTAGCAAATTAGTAGCCAATTGCTATCCACTTACTGCCACATGCATAGCCATCGTCTTGAATTTAAATATTTGTCATGCAGACATTACTTGGATCCTCGGCCATCGTCCACGCTATCCACGAGTTTAATAACGCGCTTAATTATCAAGCAGTTTGCATAATGTTTCGCGCAGACGAAGCGGCAGCTGGTGGTTGTAGGGACGGGGTGGGGTATTTGGCATATGCCACCCACGCATATACTGCAATAGGGATATAGGATAGGGTAGTAGTCCTATGCAATGACTCTATAAAGTATTCGCATGCATAATTCATCATGCACTTTTAAACGCGAGCCGCTGCAACCGACGGACAGACACGCGCGATACGATTTATTCGCGTATCTGGCGTCGCGACGCCGCATCACTCATGCCACGACGACGCCGATGCTTATACTCGACAGGCATACAAGGAGTAACGCGGCATATTTAAAGCTTGCATTTGCATTGGATTGAAATTCTTTAAACAGGACAATGCAAAGTTTCCAGGATAATGTATAAAGATTTTCTTGAAAAGAGAAGGAGCCAGACATGAGACAGAAAATGTGACAGCAGTTGTTTGATCTTATGTGAACATTTTACATAGTAATATTATAAAAATTAAAATTGTTAGGGTGACTGCATACTTATCGAATGGCAAGCCGAATAGAAAGCTGAATATTATTCGGCTGATTTGGTATTCTGCTTGCCATTTCACAAATGTGTAAAATATAATAAAAAGAAAATATTATTAGTAACAAATTTCACTGGCATATTTCTACAGTATGTATATCTTTTTCTCTTTTTCTTCTGTTTAGCAATGTGATTAATGCTCTTGTCGCAAAACGCGATAAGCTCTCCCACGCCCGGCAGCAATGATTTGAGTATTTCCGATCATTTATTAACGTTTGCTTTCCGGGATGCTGCGCGTGCTCAGGACGGACGACCGATATACATGATTGATGATAATTTTGAAACCATTTCCTGGCTCTTCTAATATCAAAATTAACTATTAAGCAACGCATGCGCATCAAACTCATTCTTAATATACGCAATTTATTTGCACATTCTATCTATATCACTCGCTTGTCCTTCCTTCCTTTTAACACAATCGTTCCGGTTTGTCCCCTAAGCTTTTCGGCCGTAACTGGGATTGAACCTGAATTTTACGGCTGACAGTTTGTCGCCAAGTTTGATAGGTGGCTGTTGAGATTTATTGTCCTCGCTACGTAGAACTGGTCCACTCATTCCACTCCTTAACTTAAACATCTCTCAGACGCCTGCCTGCCTTCTTCCAGAGTTGCTCTTCTTCCAATTTCTCTTTATTCCGCTTTATCTTAATGTCCTCGTGTTGCTCTGTGTAATAAACTGTAGCGAGTGGCACGGGGCAAAGTGAGACGACGCCGTTACATGCAGTCATATAAGAGGATGTATGAGAGTTGTGCTACAACGGCAAAGTTTTTATCTCCGTGTCCATTACTAAACTGTACACATGTATCAGTTAGAGAAAGTTGAGTTGCTTCTTTGGTGGGAATTATTAGCGAAAAGCACGGCAAGTGAGCAAGCGTGTAAATTATGTCGAAAGTTTTTTTTTCGTTTTATAAAGCTTTACATTGCTGGTTTGCTTGCTTCTCTGATTTTCTTCTTTTTGAGAAAAAATATTTCTTTTTTGGTGGTTGAATATTTATTAAGATTTTTAATTTAATAATTAGATAAGAAATTAAAACTGCTATAGAAAGTTACAGTTAGGTGATAGTATCGGAAAGGTAAATGTTTGTATCATGTCACAATAGACTAAAATTTCATTAAGTACAGGCAGAATTATTATTATTATTTTTATTAAAGGTTTAAAAGTAATTTATAGCAACCTTAACTGATTAAGATCAATGCATTTAATTACTTTTAGCAATTTTTTTTTGTATACAGTCGAACCTCGCATAGCGAACATAATTTACCATGACTTACGAAGATTACAAAGAAGTAAAGAGAGAAATGGTTGTAGCAGGAGATTGGCACGCAAAAGATAGAGAAAATTGGAAGAAAGTATGGACGATGAAGAAAGGCCAAGAAAAAGAAAATTAAAAGATAAGGTGGTCAATGCCAAGAGAAGAATATTTATAGATTGGTTAAATGATGTGGTTTTGGAGTCATTGAATGAAATCATACAGGGTGATTGGGAGGGAGAGAAGACTTACAATCATAAACTTTGTTGTAGTGAGTGGGGAAGAAAGGAGATAGGTTCAGAAATTTTATGTTGAGAGCATAAGGAGTTTGAATTACATTCCAATAACAATGGGGTTAAATATAAGAGTAGAGGCGGTGAAGACGATAGAGGTCGTAGAGTATGACTGATGCAAAAAGAAGTTCCCGAAAAAGAAGCTGGATTTAGCATTAGATCGGTTGAAGAATTTCAAGGCAGCAGAAAAAGGTGAGATCTAGGCGTAAATATTGAAGTATACCGAGAAAGAGGAGGGTATTGCTGCTATAAACAATTATAAAGAATATAAAGAATCATGGAAGATGGGGAACCTGTTTACAGGGTGGCGACCGGAGAGCTGAGAAAGTTATAAAGGGTTTACATTTATTAGAGCCGGTTATAAGGTGGCCTGAATGATAGTGAAGATTTTAGCTATAGAAGAAGCAGGGAGATTAGAAGAGAGATTGTGACCTCCGCAAATATTGTAGAATGTGAGATAAGTAGATAAGAAAGAATGTATGCTGTGTTTGTGGACGTATAGGCGGCGTTCAATTTCAAAGGCAAGAAGTACCTTTCCTTGCCTTATCAATCATCTTAAGACTGGCAATGAGACATATAAGAGAGGAATGTCCAAGAATGTCCAAGACTGGACTTTGACCTAGGAAAAATGGTTATAAAAAGATTGAATGAACGTGCCCCCATAAAGGACAAATAGGGCAAAATTATGTTTGAGGCTAAATTCCACCTGCAGTTATAGCGCCACAAAAGGAAAACAGACAATGAATGATAGTGTTCCTTCCAAAACTTAAAGAAAAATTTACAGCAACTAATTACATGCCTTATCGCTTGTTAAGCGAAATATAATTCGTTAAGCAAATTTGATTTTATGTTTTTGTTTTTATTATGCAAAAATTTTGTTATGCGAGGTGTTGGATAAACGAGATTCTATAACCTTAGATTTTCATTATGAGTCTCTTTAAATTTAATTAAAACTCATAATATTTACAACTATCCAAAACAAGCTTAATTAAATATGATCATATAGTTAAATGGTTAAACTTAATTATTGACTTTATAATGTTAATAAGTGCATCTATGTAAAAGTCTACATTGCATGTTGGTGCAACAATCGCATCAGATTTCATCTTAAGCGCGAATACGAAGAGAATTAACATTTAAAACGGCCTTTTTACCGCATCATACCTGAGCGCACATGAATAGATTATGAATCTCATTTCCTGCGTGGTGCAAATGTGCAAACTTCACCAAACTTGAAGCGCAAGATGATTTTTGCACGGACGTAAATTACACACTCGCCTACACTCGCGGCGGTAAAGTGCTGCAAATCGGGGCGTTGAGTTGTTCTTTTTGCATTTTCACGAGACGACGTAAAGAAATGCAATTTGTGCACGAGTAGCATAAGAAGAGGGAAAGCAACCATCACCACAATACAGCAATGCAATGCAGTGAATGCAATAAATAGAAAATAGGGAATTACACGAGATGCATCTGTGTACCTAGTTAGGTAGCTCCTTCTTACACTTGTCGCATTGTTTTTTGTTTTTGCAAACTAATACAAGAAACGAGTAAGGATATGAAAAGAAAAAGTAAATTTATACTTAGTAGTAGGGATTATTTGTGATTAATGAACATTAATCATTCTCTTGTTTATTATAACTATTTGAATTATATAAAGTTTTTGTTTCATTTTGAGGAATGATATAAAAATACATAAACTGGTTTAATATTTGTGAAAGTTTGTAGTTGACTTTATGATTTTATTTTAACATGAGCATAAAAAAATAGTTCATCGTTTTTAGAAATTGATCATGATAAATGTACATTAATCACTTTTTTGTTATTATGCAACGAACCATGACATTGTAATTTATAATCTAGGAAATTAAACGTGAACGATCTTATTTTTTACTAATTATCCGTGATTAATGTCCATTAATCACGCAATTCGCCATTACACACCAAACTTGCACGTACTGTCGCACAAAATTGTCTTATATCTAGTTCCACGGTGGAAGTAAATTTTATCTTTATAATAATGCACTCGCGACACGAGGCACGCATTGAAAAATGTTTGGAATTTTCGGCCGGAGCGACCTTTCCACATTAGTTGCGCAGTAGTATTCTTGTCAATTGGGGGTGATTGATGGACGCGGCACGGCGGCAAGTGGAATGCTGAAGAGGGTCAACTATGCACTCTCTCATTTTTGACACTTTGCTTTCCTTGCGTTAGCCTTGACACATTGCTTTAAAGTGTTCAAGAGAAAAATGTCCAATAGTTTTTTGTGAGGTTCCACAATATCTTGTGGAGTTTGTTATAACCTACTTATGCAAACACATTAAAACATAATAAAACAATAAAATAGTAATACGTTTCTAATGTTTGAATTACCTGAAAATATATTTTATAAGTATAATTAAGTTTTAATCAATAAACCAGTTGAAAATTCTAATAGTTCCATTATTTTACACTAAGAGGAAGAAAAATACGAAAAGGAAAACCGCATGCAGGTTTAACCTCTGCTCTTTTTTTTCTTTTTTTCAAAAGGACCTAATAGTTTCTCTAAATAATAAAAAAGCTAGATGCGTTGTCGCCAAAGAGCAAGATTCAAGCCGTATTTTTCTTGATTGAACTCGCTCTCGTCGTTTGGAAATCCCTGCAAGCTGCAGATGGCTATAGCGCGACGGATTGGTAAGACCTACGCGTTAATCAGAAGACTATAGCAGCGATGGCGTCGATGCTGGCGAAGCCGACGAGAAAGTCGCATTGCAAAGAGAAAAGCGAATAGAGAGGTTTTCTGGATGGGTACTATAGACTAGGAAAAGCTAGTGGAAACAAGAAGTAGGACACTAGCTTCGGACACAAGTTAAGCCATCGCGGCGGTTTTTCCTCGTTGGGAATTTGGTCGGATTCTCACATGTGAAAAACGGATGTGAGAACATTCTCTACGCCCAGAACGAGGTTAAATACTATAAAGGATTATTATATATTATCGTAGAATTAACCGTTATCATCTATTGTCAACATATGGGTCTTTTTAAATTTAAAAATTTGGTTTGTCATCCTTTTAAATGTCAATTGGTGAGAAGCTAACTTAATCTAATGATGTCATCAACAACCGGAACTGCATTCATATCGCAAGAGTCAAGGGAAAAAGACGAACCGCAACGAATATTATTCAAATTTAGCGTTAAATATATGGCGTTTAGTGTTAGAAGTTGAGTTGACAGCTTGAGTTCTTTATTCCGCCGAGTCCTTCGCTCATTCGCCGCGTCGCGCTGAATAGACGACGTTATTAGTAAGGCCTCGTCCTTAATCCCTGGATAAACCACTAGGTTATTGCACTAGTTTTATATAGTGACAGTTTGTTTTATGGAAATTTATTTCCTCATTTATATCAATTTTACATTTGTAAATATGTTTGGTAAGAGAAATGATAAATAATAATTATTATAATTAAGCATTTTTTTTCTTAAAGGTAACTTGGCTACATCACAAAGAAGACTCCATTCATCTTTTGACAGTTGGAAGACAACAATACAGCAGCGATGATCGCATAGCATTGAATTTCCGGTATCCGAATAACTATCGTTTGAAGATTGCTTATGTCACGAGACGGGAGGAAGGACTCTACGAATGTCAAGTAGCAACGCATCCTCCAAAGGTCAAAAAGATCTTCTTGAAAGTCACAGGTTAGAATATTCTGATTATATCATGTTTAAGTATTTATAATAATTTTAAGTAGTAAGTAATTGGGTAATTAAAACTGCTGTTATTGTATGATAAGTATAATGACGTAAGTAAGGGGAGCGCAGCCCCCCAAGGCTGCTTAATTATTATCACAAAATTTTATTATTTCCACCATTCGCTTAATTTTCCATTCTCAGTTTACAGAACTAGACTGAACTCATTCACTCAGCACTCCCCCACCCCAGAATTCAATCTTGATTTTTCATACAAATTTCAGGCAGAAGATCCCATCTCTTTTATGAGGATAACGCAACAAGTTTTAGTTACGCCGTAGCACGGTATGCAGATTAAAAAATGCTAAACATTTTCCATAATGTTATCAGCATCGTCAGCTAAATATATCACCTTTGCATACATAGATCTTGTACATTAAACTTAGAACTGAAGCGTATATGATTTTGAAAAGAAGAAAATCTGGAGAAAAAGAATGGAGAAAACCAAGAAGTTGTAAAAGTTACAAACTTTTGTAAAACTATTAATTTCCAACAGGAAGGATCCTGAATTTCGATACAAGAAAGAATAAGAAGAAGGAAGAAAGATAGGAAGAGGGGGAAGTTAAAGCAAACAAAGTAAAACAAAGGCGAATTCTTTCTCGCATGGCGTGCAGAGAGTAGTGTAAGCTTAGTAAGACAAGTTTTTCTTTTCTTTTAGAGACTTTCATACTTTCCTAACTAACTAATACATATGCAACTTTCACATATGAGTGTATCTATAGTAAGCGCTCATATAAAATTGTAAATGTGAACATATATTTGAGCGAATCATATAAAAAAGACAAATTGTGGCATAAAAGTCGTTATTCTACTTGCATGAA
>JARJDU010004312.1:0-12311 GCA_030264695.1 Lissagria laeviuscula
TGTTAACCATTTACAAATAAACGTGTTAACAATCTACACATAGAAATTAAAAATATTACAGTTGCATTCTATCCCTCGAAAATGTTACTGATTCAGTCAGTGAGAGTGTCATTAAATCGTACCAAAGTTTTAACCACGTCTCAAAAAATTATATCCTTAGTGTTTGCATTGAACACTCTGTAACAAAAATACATATTTAAATTAACACCCAGCAAACAAAATTTTCTCATTCCCCTTACCGAAACCGTTTGCTCGTAACTCCCGATTTTGTGTATAAAAAAAAAAATATTATGAAATTTCAAGTTTACCATTTATTTAAACCCGTTTCTGCGCCAATAATTGCACCTGCTAAAATTTGATTAGACCCGGAATTTGATCAATTATCAGTCAATATTTTTTTCATTTCCGTCGCCCAAACCATTTAATCTCAATTAACAATTATGTGCAAGAAAACATAAAAATATTTGGAAATTTACTTGAACCCGCTTTTGAGCTAATATTTGTACCCCCTAAAACTGGAATGGACGCAGAATTTTATCTACAATCTGCCATTATTTTTTCCAATCCCGTCGCCAGAACCGTTTGCTCAATATAGCGAATTATGTTTGAAAAAACATAAAAATATTTTTAAACTTAAGTTAACTATTCATTATAACCCATTCTGTGCTAATATTTGCACCCCCTAAAATTGAAATTTTTTGGGGCTTTTATTTACGTTTTCGTTTATAAATCGGGAACCAACGGCGACAGATAAACTAAAAAAACACTGGGTGGTTGAGCATTAAATGCTGCATCTTTAAGTTGGCATTACTGCTCTGTAGTCCCACAAATACACCGCTAAAATAATTCCTAAACCTTAGCTTTTCATATTTTTTCGTGGTTTTTATTTACGTTTTCGTTTATAAATCGGGAACCAACGGCGACAGAAAAACTAAAAAAATACATTGTGGTAGAGCATTAAATGCTGCTTCTTTCGATGTGCATAGGTGCCCTGTGGTCCCACTGGAACACCGCTATAATAATTCCTAAACATTAGATTTTAATAATTTTTTGAGGTTTTTATTTACGTTTTCGCTTATAAATCGGGAACAAATAACGACAGAAAAACGGGAAAAATACTGGGTGGTAAAGAATTAAATTCTGCTTCTTTCATTGTGCATGGGTGCCCTGTGGTCCCCATGGAACACAGCAAAAATAATTCCTAAACTTTAAATTTAGATTTTTTTTTTTTTACGTTTTTGCTTATAAATCGGCAACTAATAGCTACAGAAAAACTACAAAAATACTGGGTGGTAGAGCATTAAATGCTGCTTCTTTCAATGTGCATAGCTGCTCTGTAGTCCTACAGAAATTGATTTTAATATGTTTTCGTGGTTTTTATTTACGTTTTCGCTTATAAATCAGGAACCAATAACGACAGAAAAACTTAAAAAATACTGGGTGGTAGAGCAATAAATGTTGCTTCCTTCAATGTGCAAAAGTGCCCTGTAGTCCTACAGAAACACCGCTAAAATAATTCCTAAACTTTAGATTTTAATATTTTTTTGGATTTTTATTTACATTTGCATTCGCCTCTTTTCTGAGCTACTACGCTACCGCAGAAACATGAAGAACACGCAGAATTTAATATTCATTTAAATAAATGCAAAACGCGCCCAATATCAGCCGCCGTTTTTTCACAATGTTTAAAAATTTCAGAAAAAACAGGAAAATAACACGAAAATTCCTAACACTTTTGAGTTCATTGCCCAAACTTGCCCCTTTCCTGAGCTACTACGCGACTGAAGAAATATGAATAACACGTAGAATTTAATATTCTTTCTAACAAATGCAAAACGCGCCCGATGTCTGCCGCAGTTTTGTCACAATCTTCAAAAATGTCACAAAAAACAAGAAAATAACACAAAATTTCTTAAGGCTTTTGAGTACTTTGCCCTAACTTGCCTCTTTCCTGAGCAATTAGGCAACCTAAAAAAGATGAAGAACACGTAGAATTTAATAAACTTTGCAACAAATGCAAAACGCGTCCGATATCTCCTGCAGTTTTGTCGCAATCTTTAAAAATGTCCAAAAAAACAAGAAAATTACACAAAAATTTCTAAGATTTTTTAGTTCTTTGTCCAAGCTCGCCCTTTTCCCCAGCAACTGTGCAACCGAGGAAGTATAAAAAACACGTCGAATTTAATTAACTTTGCAACGAATGCAAAACGCGTCCGATATCTAACACAGTTTTGTGATAATCTTTAAAAACATTACAAATAACAAGAAAATAACAAAAAAATTCCTAACATTTTTGAGTTTTTGCCTAAACTTGTCTTTTTCCCGAGCAACTGTGCAACCGAGGAAGTATAAAAAACACCTCGAATTTAACATACTTTGCAACAAATGCAAAACGCGTCCGATATCTCCTGCAGTTTTGTCGCAATCTTTAAAAATATCCCAAAAAACAATAAAATTACACGAAAATTTCTAAGATTTTTTTGTTCTTTGTCCAAACTCGCCAAATATGACGTCGTTTGCGTTCTCAGAAAAGACATCCGGCAGCCGAGTGTACAATTTGTCTCGTTTTTCGAGTCGTTATGGTTTATAGGAATATCTAGCTATTAAATAAATATTGGAGTGTATTTTACCTTTTTCTCCAAAATGTTGCTGCATTCCTAGCTTCATTATTCTCGCTGCACTCCTTACTTCAATTTATACGCTATCACAACACAAAAATTCACCGAATATGTGCTGATATAATTTTAAAAAAACTGTTAGAAACGCACACCGAATTAATTAATTTCAAATTCCAAGCACTAACCCCCAATTGTATTGCAATATTTTGGTAATATGAAACCCGGCTGAGCCGTAAATGATTCCTGTCTCCGCCAAGAGCCCCGTGGTGCCGGGAACAAAAGAACACGTCGGGATCACAACTTATCACTGCCATCAGCTTGTGCACGAAGCCGGGAGACTTCGATGCGGGCTAACACGCGGAGCCTGTTGCAGGTGCTCGGAGCAGTCCGGTACCACCAAGGTGCAACCTCACTTGAGGTTTTGTTTGCGTATCCGGAGATTTACATTAAATATTCCTAGTCCAATTAACTTCATTTTTTTTTATTTTAACAAAACTTACAATTGAAATCGCGGCCAGAAAATCGATTAGGAATTAATGATGATAAATTCATCATAACAGGCGCGCTCATTAAACACTTATTTGTATTAATCCATAGTTTATATCCAAATTAATAATGTAAATATGCACTGTGAACACGCGATATTAGAACATCGACACGTTTCGACGAGTTCGGTAGACGACATGCAACTGACCTCCAGAATAGGAATAGTTGTAAACAAAGTCGTTAGACAAGGGATTAGGATAAATGCGGTCGCTCATGCTGTCTTCGTTATGCAATTCGCACGAATGCTTATATACAGTGGTATTCTTATTTAATGTGTATATATCGTACTATAATGCATTACTACCGCATTTATTAATATCATATTAAATACAGTTAGAATTATAGACCGATATTTGTGACGTAAAAATGTATAATGTATTTTGAATTGTTGAAAGAAAAACAAGCCACTTGTGAAACATTTTACTTTTATAATCCTTGAATATATGTATAACAACATAGATGAAATAAGGCACATAATATTACAACGAAATTACATAAACATTTCCATTAGACAAAGGTCATCTAAAAATGTCTTCAGTTGTAGACATAGCTAATTTTGTCAAATTAATCTTTAATTTAGTTAATTTGCTATGTAGCACCGAAACCGGATGTTGAAATCGATAACCGAATGATGAGATCGAAAGGAGAACTATGTGAATGCATAGATATCTATAACTTTACTTTGAAGATTTTCCGATAAATATGTGAAATTTAAATAATTAATATTAATATTAATGAATAATATTAAAAATATTATGTACCTGCATCATAAAGTATGTTTAACACAGGTTAAAATAAAAATAAAATGATTAACATTTATTTAAATTTATAACATATACATCAAATATCCTTAATTCTAACTTTAACAGTTAATACTTTATCATATTGCACACGTTTCATTTGAATCACTACAAACTAAACAACTATAAATTTATAAATTTAATATCTACATTACAATTATTTAACAATTTCATCTACCGTAAGATTGGAAAATAGAAGCACCATGCATCAACTTACATCAATTACCATTATAAAACATTAATCAGTCAAAATTTATATATGCAAATGTAATTTGGTTTTTGCCTGATCTATCTATAGATATTATTTCCTTAAAGTCATTGCCATCATTATAATCTTAATGCTTTCCACCAATTCCTTCCAATGTGTCCATAATTTTAGGCGCAAGTACTAAAGGCACTCTGGGTTTTCTCTCACGCTTCTTCTTTTGCGTTCCTCTAGGTCTTGCAGAATGTGCATGATAATTATACAATTTTGGATGTAAATCTCTCCCAGCATCATTAGAATTTTTCACTAAAGAGTAATCCTGGTTCTCAACTCCTTGTTCTGCGGGTCTTTGAAGGTACTGCACTTCAGCGCCAGTTGGTTGATTGTAGCTTTCCTGCTGTTGATGATGTGGATGATGTTGATGTTGTTGATGGTGTTGCCCAGAGTGCATTTCAGGATTACGTTCATACTGAACATATTCCTGGTAATAAGTTTGTTGTACTTGTTGAGGTTGTTGATGTTGAGGCTGCTCATATCCCGGTGATTGTTCTTGCACCTGACTGGAGTAAGCTATTTGAACATATTGTTTTGGATCATAGTGCTGTACTTGAACATCAGGTTCTACTGGTTGATGAGCATGTTCAGGTGATATATGTTGCCCACCTGCATTAGAAGAGTGAGTTTGTTGTTGCTCTTGTTGAGCGTGCTCTGGTTGTACTTTCTGGTATTGAATTTCTGTTTGTGGTTGTACTTGCTCTGGTTCAGGACGTACAGGTTGATGATTATGCTTCTGTGAGACTTGTTGTACTTGCTGCACCTGCTGGTATTGCACACTGGGTTGATATTCTTGTTGATGTTGGTAATGTTCTTGTTGGGGTTGATAGTAATACTGTTGTGGGTCATAATTCCCATTAGGGGCAGCATATTCTACATGCTGTTGTACATATTGCCCGGCATCATGCGCTCCACCGTATGTATGTTCCTGCACTTCTACTTTACTGAAGGTATTCTCTGGAATAGTAATTTTAAACTTTTGAGCATTTAGTCTGTTCTTACTTCTGCTTTTAGTTCCTTTTGGCCTGAAGATAACTTTAGTATGTGCATCATCCGGGTAATTTTCATTTGTCAATAATCCTGAATCATGTCCATGATTTTGATCATGATTATGAGCAATACTTCCACCATGGCTAGAACCTGCTACTGGTTGATAATATACTTGTTCAGGTTGTTGATGCTGTGAGTGAATATTATGCTGTGGCTGCTGGTGGCCACTTCCACTCTCGTAATATTGTTGTTGATGAGATTGAGGATGATTTTGTACATATCCCGCAAGTAAACTTTGAAGATCCACATTGTTCAAGTTCACATATGGATGGCCATTCGGTATATTGGGATGTAGTCCGCCCGGTTGTGTTAATTGATTAGTATATACCCTGAGAACAATAACTGGAACCATTGGACTATGACCAGTTGGAACTTTCGATGACAACGAACTTAGATGACCATTTTGGTCAACGGAGGAAAAAAGAGTTGCACCATTTTGATAATATTGTTGCAAATTGGGTGCTTTCTTAGACTCATAGTTATGGTGAACCGTTGTACCTAAGTCGTATTGTAAGGACTTCTGTATTTCAAATTGGCTTCCATGACCAGCATGTGCACCAAGTCCAGTGTGAGCACCATGATTACCACTGTGACCATTATCCTTATGATTCATGTAACTCGAGTGGCTCACGTGATCATTTTCATATACATGTGAGGACGCAGGAGCTGAATGCTCATAACTTTGAGACTTAACTGGGAGTATGTCGTGTTGTGAATACTTGTAAATTTGAAATCTTGGAGGTTTTGGTTTCACATCGAAGAAGCTTTGATAGCCATTGTATCCATAACCCAGCGCTGATTCAATTGTGCGTTTTCGGCCTTTTCCTTCCTTAGTACTGTTGTTGTTAGAATCTATTACTTCAATGGCAATGATGGCATTCTCAGGTAACTTTACAGATGGTGCTTTGCTTTTTGGAGATGCAGTTGATGGTACCGAAGTAATTTCTTCTACTCGAGTTTCGCTCTTTTGTATTCGCTTGGTGTTTGTGTTGACTGCACATAATGCTAAAAGCTGAAAGAAAGAAATTAATTAATAACAAATCTTTTAATTAAATTATTTTATTCTCAAATGTTTATTATATAAACTAATTAATTCATATTACTTATATATAAAGGAATAAAAAAATTCTAGACATAAATAACTTTCTGGTGTGAGGACCTCATAATGTTTATCAAAATTTTGTCTTAAGCCATTATTTTTTAGTTTTAAGATATAAAAACAATGTAAAAATTGAAAATACATAACGCCATGGGTTTTATGAACTCTATAGAACATTACACAATCAATAAAGATATGACAAAAATAAATTTTATATTAATTGATGTAAATTGAAGTGGAAGGACGACCGAAAAAATTTAGAAGGTTAAGTTAAGGCTGTAGTGCCATTAGAAAAAGAAGTAGAAAAAAAGCGACGCTACTGACTACTCCTAGATTTTAGTGTCAGCCGGCTCACCTTTGTGAAATATATCAAGCCTCCTTAAGACCTGAGAAAGACCCCAAATTTGCAGGAAAGTAGTGACAAAACAAATTAAATTTTAAATAAATCTCAATAAATTGTATATAAAGCACCCAAGTGGCTATGGTATTTTGAATTGCCATAATGTCATTCTTTTCTGTTTCACAAAAAGAAGTAAATATTAATGATAGTCTTAAAAGTAGACAATGCAATTAAATTACCTTGTTAATTACCCATAACACTTCTTCTTTCTTCTTAGTCCGAAAACCTTATGTCATTTTAGCGTCGGCTATGCACCTAACTCGGATGAGATACATATATGTTTGATGGTTTATAACACAGAAGCTCAATTCATATTATTGTTGAATTGTTTGCTGTGTACTAATTTGTTAATAACGTGCGAATTGTAAATATTTGTTACAATTGTAGACCATAAGTAGTCAGTTTGTTTAATACACAACTTAATTAAATCGGTTACATACTCATCAATGAATTAAGGCATTACCAAATGATTATTTTTTGATTCTTGATACATTTGAGTGGGCAGTTAGAATGATCAAAGATGTAAATTGTAGATACATCATTCGGTATATTAAGCTAATAGAAAATTTAGAAACTTTATGTTTAGATTTTAACTCTTAAATTATTAAATTAATGCAAATGCATTATATTATTTTACAAACAAATAATTTCAGAATAGGTATAGTCGTTAAAATTCTTTCCGGAAATAAAGAAGTTATGTAACTGGTATGGTTGGGAAAAATAAACCGGTAGCTGTTATAGATAGTGGCATTGATCAGCTATGTAGCAAATATTCACAAGGAGATGTGAAACTCTTAAAATTTGAATCAGATTTCTTCTGTTGTTTAATAAATTATATTTGTATACAGTTTTATATGCAGCTGCAGTGATGAGAAATCGTTAAACTAACTAATTCATTGTACGTGAAGTAAATGTTCTATTCATAAAGCATAGTTAAACGTAAAATTTAAAATTTATTTGTGAACAATTTTGACTATCTTACTATATTGTTTATTGTGTAACTATAGCATAATCAGAGATAAATCTATTTTATATACATATAAGCAGAAATAGGATTAATGATTAAGCCTTATTACAATAATTCATGTACACGCACGTTATTTTAATTTCGATAGCAAACAATGAAATTATAAAATGAAGTAAATTACTGATATACCTATAACATAATTGGTTATATTATAATACTACTACTTCACTTTTAGTGGTAAGCCACAGAAATTAACGTGCAAAGAGCTGCTTGTCGCACTTGCAGACAGTTCCCAAGAAGAACCGGATATTAGGTTGAACGCCATCTGGCGTACTTTCACCTTCCGCAATCGCTCGTGCATCCAATGCACGTTGTTCATCCATCGAATAATATAACCAGTAATCTTAATTTACCAATTTCTATTAATCAATATTATATTTTAAGCCATTATAAATTATATATTCTCTATAATTGTTAATATACACAATTAAACTTAGTCAGATACATACTTTGACTTCAAAAGACACATTTGGGCAAAGATAATCATTCTCATTGACGTGTCTACAAGCTAATATTGTGTCTTTTAGTTAATTCAAATAAATTTTATGAAAGAAGACATCAAATTATATCACAAAAATAACACTAACTAGAACTTGACACGAATAACCTTTCTCTTTGTTAATTGTGTATCATTTAATAATTTTTTTTTAAATTTATTGATTTATTATGAATTATGTCCGCGTTGATTATTATCAATAAATTTAAACATATACATCGGTAGTGACAATTTGGGATGCAAAACACTTTATATACATTTGCGATAAGACGTATGTACAATAACAACTTTCTTTTTAGAAATAATATCCATTAACATTAGTCTAACACTATTTTGCAATGAGGAAATGTCAAAGGATCAGATAACCAAACTGAGGTCAATAGAAATTAATTCATTTACTTCTAGGCATTTCGTAATCGAATAAGAAGATACAATTTTAGATGAGACGTTGAGAAATGAAATAAATTAGTATCCCGCAGTTAATCAAAGATAAACGTATTAGATCTATAAAATATTGATAGAGCGAGTAAATATTGTGTGTTGTAATTATGGAAAGTAAAGTCTTGTAAGTATGACCAGTGTAGGTAGAAAAGCAAACTATATAGCTTCTTCTGTTTTGTCTTCATAATTCTTATAAGTAAGGCTTTTTGAACTGAAGCAGTAGGTAACTACATATTTAACTAAATATATATATATTGAAAATCTTGTTCAACATGAAATCGTTAATCGACTTAAGTTCTAAGATTTTGTAATTGAATAAAGTGACATGTGTTGTTAACACTGAGGTAGTGTGTGTTTTGCATATCATAAATATATAATAAATTAATTTTGTAATAATCTACTTAACTTTCATTAAGCATTAATTAAAAGGTAGCTGAGAAAACGTGTTTTGCCCACAAAAATTTCATGTATAATTTTTCACAATAAAAACAAAAAGTCACGCATGCAAAGTGAAAACGAAAACGAAGAAGATTTACGAGGTAGATTCCATGTACCATATGTTATTCAGGTTCTTTTTTTTCGAAAACAGCATCAGTATTAAATTGCTCGCGGATGTGGCCGTTATGCTGTTATTTTTGTTTAATTATTTTTACCTGTACAGCTTTTCATTTCTACCAATGACTTTTGCTGATGGTATGCATAACGCAGCTGATACCAACTGTATAAAATTAATCTATACTAATATTTAGCTCTTCTTTCAACTTCCGATCGTATTGAACAAAAGCTATTGGTAATTTAAAGCTTATATGCAATTAACAATGATTGTGTCATGTAAAAATGAAGAAGAAACCCGTCTATTGGTTTCCTTAATTTTAGTTAACATAGTAATTAGTTTATTTCAATTGATTACATTAATTACCATTTCGGACTATAAGGTGCGTTTTTACATAGTAAAATTGAATCAAACAGTGTGTGAGCCTTATAGTCCACAAGCAATATTTAAAAATATTTTTTGAAAAATCATCTTATAAAATTGAAATTTGTCTCATAGTCCGAAAAATATAGTATATGTTATTAATATTTATAATAAAATATTATTAATCGATTTAGGCAGTTATTAGTTTCTTCAATGACATATTGCTACATTTCCACATAACTAATTGCTATTAATTGAAGTCCAATAAACGTCAGAGAAACGTCCGGGATCAAATTTAGCTTTCCGAGAAACGTCCACATTTAAATTGTTTAAATGAATTATTCACATATTAAACGTCTTTAAAATGACTATATATATCTTCAAATATTGCATTAAAAGTTGTCTCACTTTGCACTCTTAGCTACCCCGTTTAAAACTGTAGAAAGTTAAAATAAACATCATAAGAAGGAAAATTAATTCTAATTCAATCCTATTTAAGCAAGCCGTTCCTGTTCGCTGTAGTTATCGTGTGATTGTTGTGATTTTCGTAGTAAAAATCGTTGTAGCTTCGAATTGAAACCAGATAAAAACACGTGTTTCGTTTCTGCGGGTATATCTCAGCCAAGACTTCTAATTAGGCTTAGCGCATTTACATATTATATTACCACATAAACGTAATTAATAGAAACAAATTAATAAAACGGGAGCAATTGTGTCTTTGACCAATACATACGTTTGATTCGTTTTCTTACGAACGATGTGTGTCGACGTATCAAGACTTTTAAAAGAGGTATTGTGAACAGATGAGAGTGTGTCAGAGAGATGACAATTAAAGAATTTGGAGGTTATTTGGCAGTAAACAATTTAAATCGCTGAATCGTTGAAAACTTCATAAAATTGAAATAATTGCAATTAAAATAACAACAAATCAAGTTTATTTTAATCTCATGAATATAAACATTAAGACACCAAGAGAAAAACTTTGACTGGTGGTTTGGATTACTTGGAGCCAGTTGCGGATTTATGCACAGGCGCAGGAGATGAGCGCCTGGAAGCTCTTTAGCCAAGGAAGCCTCAAAATTTTAAACGTGACGGCAAATGCCCCTTTAAGCGGGGCCTCAAATTGATTGTGTACCTAGGACTCCTTTACTAGAAGCCTCAAACTGATTATGCGTCTCTGCTTGGAGCAACTGGTAACATGCAAATAGTGTTAAACACGGCAACTACTGCAATAGTATCTACAATACTATCTTTTTTTAAGTTTTACGTTATTTCAATGCATAATTAGTTATTTTATTATAGTTAGAGAATTGAGATAATTTATTTTATTAAGAATAAATAAACAAGTAAGAAGAAAGCATTTTCTTATTGCAAATCGTAATCAAAGAATAAAAATTATTTAAATGACAGGTTTTCCAGAATTATTTCTCACTTATACAAATTCTACTTGTATAAGTTAAGTTGTGGCAGGTGTTTTGTTACCTGCTGTCTGCTTTTCTAGATACGGATCAAAGAGAAGAGAACGACAACTTTTATTTTCCTTCATTGCTGTTTCAATTTAATATACCATTAAGAGATAATATTCTAATCTATAATTATTGTTGATAATCTGTTAATATTGCTCAGTAAAATTAGTAGCAATTAAATTGATATAAACTTATATAGAAAACTAAATAAACTAGCAATAAATCAATGGCGACATAAACGACAAATGTAATAATAATTAATCGGCTCGTAGATATCAATACATTTATACAATCAAATATATTTGAACTATTTTATAATTAACCACACTGTATGTACATTAACTAGTACATTTAATCAAGACAAATCAGTACCTTCCTGAGTACACTTGCTCAGCTCACACGCTCATTATGATCTTTCTTTCATCTTTTCCTCTTCGTATTAAATCATATGCGACGTATTCTACCGGCAGTACCACAATTTGCTATTATAAGTTTTATATAGTACAGTGCTTCCATCAAGTACAAGACGTGCTATGCGAAACCGTCTCGATTCGAACACTTTCACTTGCATGAAATCTTCGTCTGCGCTCCATGTTTCGCCTGATTAACTAGCCTCTTCATTCCTCTTCGCTCTTTTCTCCAAAGCAAGTCAACTTCAGTTACATTGCTTTGCTATGCTATGCTATGGTAAATATTACCTTGATCATGCGAAGATGTCACTCGTGCGATTCAGCTTACAATCAGCAAATCAACAATGCTGCTGATTCTGGCTGCTGTAATGGTTGTCAAGCAAGAAGAGAGTACGTGCGCGAAGTTATTCTATCCATTGTGTAACTAACGTAATCTAATGACTTACAGCATTGCTTACACTTAACTGCGAAGTATGTACGCACTGTTGATGAGTACACGACTAATGGTATTATGCAAGTGGCCACGCGAACTGAGTTTGTTTGATGATTGCCCTGCAATTGTCGCAAAATCTAATATGTAACAAATGCACGAACGGAAAAAGTTAATGCTAATAATTGAAATTACCTAAGAGTTGCTATTATTTAGAAATTGACGAAGCTTTAAAGACAAGTTGTTGAATTGAAAATATACGCGATAGTAACATTTGTCAGATAAAATATATAGTATAATTAATTTTACTATTATTATTGCTTAAACTTGTCTTATTTTACTAGCTGAGGAAC
>JARJDU010004360.1:0-11085 GCA_030264695.1 Lissagria laeviuscula
AGTAAGTTTGGAGGGTAATTCTAATCTCTACTTTCAAGAAAATTTAATGACCTTTCTAATGAGGTACAATAGGTTTATGTGGGGTAATTAGTTTATATGTTATAAACGATTCAACTCTAACAAAGATGAATACACAAAAGTTGATCCACCATTTGAGCATTTTTTTTTGTGGACAGGGCAGGTCGTTCTGTTTATTAGGTTTCTGTGGGATAAATAATTCAAAGGAGATTAGAGATCGAATGATTAAGACAGGAACTATATGAACCCTTCATTTTGGGCTTTTTCCTGTGGGTTATGAGAACCATCCTAGACTTCATCCTAAAGAGAATTTAATTATTTTGCGTTGTCTATCTGTAGTATAAGTAATCTGTAGCTATACCATATAGATATGATTTAATATAAAAATGAAAGAAGACAGAATGCACTCCCAGAAGTTGCCCTACTGTCAAAATTTGAATTAAGTGCGCTTGCCACCATTTTACAAAACAAAGTCGATACCAAGAAATTTTTAAATTAAGATTTAATGAAATATTTATTACATAAACTTTTGATACATGTCATAAACTTAAAAATGCATTAGTATTTGTTAATGAGTATAACAAGGGCATATCAAATAACAATTCAGTTACTAGTAGGTTGTCCCACTTGGATCCGATGTACTTTCGATAAATGTGCCTTGAGATTATAACTCTCCGCAAATTTCTGCCCGCAAATAGCACATCCGTGGTTCTTCTCTTTCGTGTGTGTCTTGAAATGTCGATTGAGATGCTGTTTCGTCAAAAACGTGATCCCACACAGATCACATATATGATCGCGTTTCCCCATATGGATTTGTTGATGGATCTTGTATGAGCTTTGATGGTTGAACCTTTTATCACATAATTCGCATTTATATGGAAATGAATCTACAAAAAAATCGAAAATTATTACCATAAATTACATAGATAGCTCTATTCTTACTTTCATGAATGTTCATATGTCTTGCTAAACTACTTTTCTGTGTAAAGTTTTTACTACAAAATTTACAATTAAACTGATTCTCGTTCTTGTGATCGCGCATATGCAACCGAAATCCATTAAACTTTTCATATTGCTTGCCACAAAGCTCACAACAATACTTAGTCATCTCAGATATATCCATATCATCATCAAATGCATTACTTTTATTCTTTTCCTTTCTAGGACTTTTCTCCTCACACTGGTCAACATCATCATCATTATCTACAAGATCTTCTTCACTATCTGAATACTTTGTTTTCACCTTTCGTTTCCTTGTACTTTTCCTTTTATCAATCTCAGGTTTTACATGAACTTGTGGTGGCATGCTATCAAAAACTTTATCATTGACAAATTCCTCTTGTTTGTCTATTACTTCAAGGTTTTCTGTACTAACAATTTCAGCTTCATCTAGAACCTTGGATGGCTCATTATCCAAATATTTTCTTAACAAGTCTTGTTGAATGTGTTTCACTTTATATAGATAATCCTCCAATCTATTTATTGCTTTATAACATGTTTGACAAAGGTATATACTCTCTAACGACGTTTTTGCGTGGGATCCAAGGATGGATTCCTTAATGAAATTCTCGATGTTTTTATTATGTTCAGTTGTGTTCAACTGGATGTCAACTTTGTCTATTGCACGGAGTGTAATTTTACAGATTAGGCAATAATCGAGGGTCATTATTATACTGTTAATTTGGTATTATACCTAAAAATAAATATTTGAAATTAGGTTTTGCATTTAATTAATCTACACATCCATGGAGTTATTTTTGAGGTTAAATCATTGTTTGTTAAAATTACAGTTTCCTGTAATAATGAAATAGTAGTAAAGATACAAATACGCAGTAGGTGAACTTTTTATTTTATTTTTTTGGCAAATAAATTAATAATGTTTTAAAATGTTATAATTTTTCTATGTATATAATTAAGTAACTACTTCATCTTTGGTGGTGACTTGTACTAAGGCTGAAGGAATCGGAATATCTTGACTTTGTCTCGCATGGATTTTCTTGTGCGCAACAAGATTGTACTTTTCAGCGAACATTCTCCCACATTCGTTGCATCCAAACGTCTTTTCTCTTGTATGAGTCTTCATGTGCCTTTGCAAATGTGATGTTGTTAACAATCCCAAGCCACATAAATCACATTGATAATCCCTCTTGCCTGAATGGATATCCAAATGAATTTTATATGACTTCTGATGGATATATCTCTTCCCACATTGTTCACATGTATATGGATATACTCCTAAAAGTTAATAAATTTGATCATTAAATTCAATAAAATATAAATATTATTTTTACCACTGTGAATGTCCATATGTCTTTGTAATCCAATCTTTTGTGTAAAAGTCTTATTGCAAGTCTCACAACGAAAAGCATTTTCATTCTTGTGAGTCCTCATGTGTATATTAAATCCATTATAGTTGACATAATGCTGGCCACAAATCTCACAGCAATAGGTTTTCATAGATTGCTCTTTCTCCTTTTCCTTCTTTCCTATTCTTTCCAGCTTGATTCTAATGTTATGCTGACTTTCTGCTTCTTCATCTTCATCAGTAGAGCAAGTTATCTCTTTGGTATGTGATTTTCTCACTTTTTTGATTCTTCTCACTTCAATCTCAGGATTTAATATAATTGGGAGATCAGTTTCTTCAGAGTAGGCACCCTCTTCTTGCTCAAAATTATTGAAACTCCCTTCGAGTGGCTCTTCTTCTTTAATAGGAACTTCAGGCTCTTCATACTGCTTACTTAACAATTCCTGAATACTTTTACTATTGATGAGATACTCTTCTAATTGATTAATTGTATTATAACACATTGTACATAGGTAATTACTGTGTAGCTTTGTGTATGTGTGAAGATGCAGAATATTGTCTTTGATGAAATCCTCAATGTTTATATTTCCCATTCGGGTGGTACTAAGTGTTATATTGATTAAATTATGTGAGGGGACTATAACTTTACAGAAAATGCAAAAATGCATGTTCAAAATTAAAGAAATTTATAGTTATTTTGAGAAATATACTTGGGTTATTATTTATAGGGAGGAATTAGGAATTAAGTTAAGGTTGGGTAACCTTGGTTTCTCACAGTAAGCATATTCATCTATTATAGGCAACTTTTATTACTTCAAGCGCTTATGCTTACTATTCTGCTGCTATTATAGGCAACTTATGTTACTCCATGCGCTTATAATCATAAAATTAGTGGATAAACAATATTTGTGATTGATATTAATATTTACAACTAATACAAATTTTATTTTTTATAAAACACATTTTCTTCAGTGAAAATAGCAACAAATGAATGCAATTCTTTTATTGCTATGAAGGTCACATAACCTACAATCAGCAGTAATGTAAACTTTGGAACTGGAGCTTCTCCAACAACAATTCTTCTTCTTTATCATGGAACAAACGACCTGTGTAATTTGCAATGTGTCCATTGAAACTTTCGATAACATAGACATTCAACTAACTACCACAGAGCATGGGAACATTAACATAGAAGAGTTCATCAAGGAATCTATACTTGGCCTACATGGCAAGACTGAATTAAATAGCAAATATCTATGTAAGTTGTGCTATGAGACAATTAATCAATTAGAGGATTATCTAATCAAGAGTAAGAGCATCCAAGAGATGCTCTTGTCAAAATATTTAGAAAATAATGATGATTTAAAGCTGGAAAAGCCAGATATTGCTAGTAATTTCAGTGAAGATTCAGATATTCTACAAGAAAATAAATTGGCAAAAGAAGACAGTGTGTCTGAAGAAATTCAGACAGAAAATCAGAAGCTAAAGCAGAGAAAGAGCCCAAGGAAAATTAAAAGGAGGCAAGTTATTGATAGTTCAGATGATAATGAAGACACAGAGAAGAAACCCAAGGTCAGAACTCGTAGGAAAAATACTAATAAGAAGGAAACCAGTGAAAGTGTGGCATCTGTTGACAATGAATCTGATGAATCTATGGCTGCAGAAGATAAAGATGATACAACTGAAGGTAAAACTGTAAGGAGTAAACGTTCTAAACAGACTAAATATTGTTGTGAAGTTTGTGGGAAAGTCACTGATAGAGGGAATGCAGCTAAACATATGAATACACACACTCATAAGAAGCTTTTCACTTGTGAGTATTGCAATTGGCAATTTACACAAAATGGTGATTTGCAAAGGCATTTACGTTTACATAAAGGTAAAAAATTGCAAATAAGTTGATGTAGAAATCCTATTTACCGACAATTTTTGCATTTGCAGGGATTTTTCCGTATCAATGTGAATACTGCCCTAAAAGATTCGCCCATCATACGTCGTTTGACATTCATTTGAAAAACCATTTGGGAAAAAGGGATCATGTTTGCGTGATTTGTGGTAGAGGCCTTTTGTCACAATCTCATCTCACTCGACACATGAAGACGCACACTGGTGAGAAAGAATTCGCGTGTGAAATTTGTGGAAAAACCTGTGCGGAGAAGTCGAACTTAAAGAAACATATGCAGATTCATATGAAACAAAAGACTGCTGCTGACAGTTAGCATTTAACATAAATAATATAATGGTTAACTTGGAATTAATTAATTTCATATACTACTTGGATTTGTTAGTTTTATTCATAGGTTTTATTCAAATCTTTTATCATAAAAATAATTTTCAAATAAAGTTGTCCTGCCATCTGTCACTTCTAGGAAGACATGCATGATGCAGAAGTGAGCTTACTGCGTGTACTCGGGCAACATCGTACGAGTTCGCATTCACTGTTTACATCGATGTCATATTATAGTCGCCATCACAGCTGCTCGCTTGTCATAATAATGTAAACGTCAGTTGACTATAAACTATTATCTGATAAGAGCGCCGATTGACATTATCAAATTTCTGTCACATTATCACAGTTGATCAGCAATGGAAGACGCCCTCACGGAAATCGTCTCTTCCGAAGACTTGAAAGTAAGTGCAGAGATAAAACATCTTTATAGACGCGCATAACCTCACATTTTATAAAATGCATAATATCAAAGTACAAATCGTGATTTATCATACGCACTTGTTCACAGAAATTCGAAAAAATCTATCACGAACAATTATACGAGAATAGCGTCACGCCAAATGCACAATTTGAATATGCCTGGTGCCTAGTTCGAAGCAAATATCCAGCAGATATTAAGAAAGGCATTATACTCCTTGAAGAATTATACAAATCACATGAGGAAGGGCAACGGGATTATCTCTATTACCTAGCTATTGGCTATGCGCGTCTGAAAGATTACCGGATAGCGCTGAAATACATACAATCGTTCCTTTCCATCGAGCCGGGTAATCAGCAAGTGCAGTCGTTAGAGAAATCTGTTAAGAAGAAGATGGAGAAGGAGGGACTTGTTGGAATGGCGATTACTACCGGCGCTGTCATTGGAGTTGGCGCTGTTGTCGCATTGGCTATGGCTGTTTTGAAGAAATAATTTAGCCATTATTTTTGTTTGTTTTGTTTTTATATTTGAATATATGTGATCATCTGTACTGTTATGAAATAATATGATATGTAGTACATTTATCTAAAGATCAGATTGAGATTTGTATTGTTATAATATGAAAATTGTTATGTGCAGGGATACCAAATTTAAGTTAATGATTTTTCTAACTTATCATGGAGAGATTAATTAATCACTTATTTTTTATTATTTACATAAATTGATATTATATATAAATAGTTATATAAGAGAAAATCAGTTGCTGCTTCTAATAATTGTTTAGGAATACAATATGTAAAGTTAACTTGTTAAGAAGGCAGAAATAAGATCTTAGCTTTTGTTTTATTGATAAGTTATAACTATTTTGCTTGTATTTCATGAGTTCTTATCTAAAATTACTTTGTTTAGGTTTTAAGTTGGTACTACCTGGGATGTGCAATATGCATGCGCATATGGACGTCCGCCATCTTGTGAGCTGTCATTTTACACTCAACATGGAAGTTAACTTTACATCGTGGAAAAAACTGCAATCGATATCCTGAACAGGTAAATATAACTTGCATTTGCATTAATTTTGTGATATACATAAATATATTTCATATTAATCGTGTTTTACATCATCACCAGTTTGATATTACAGTCCGCCATCTTGTGACCTATACTCAACATGGAAATTTACTTTACATCATGTTAAAAAAAAAAGCAATAAACATCATTATAAGGTAAATATAACTTTTATATTTGCATTAACATAGTCATACATAAAAATATAATAGTCTTATTCATATTAACAATGTAATATAGCCGGTCATAATTGCAATTAACCTAAAACTACTCATTAGCTCATTGTAATATACTTCCATGTTTAATTAAATTCTCGCGTGTGATCACACCAAACGTAAGCAATGCAACAATAGCCGCTCCCTGTTCGGCGAACCGTTTGTTTTTCTCCCAAAATGTGGAACTATATCTCTTGCCATCTATAGTAACAACAGAACGAAATAGTTTATCCTGCTGCACGGATTCATACGATGCTTTCCAATTGTTTTTTGTACAAAAGACATTGAGCATGCTTTTGGGTAAATCAGGATCGTAAGTGTATGATCCTCGCACGAATGCGCATTGCATGGTGGTGGTTGTATCATCGTCAATTCGTATCTTCTTGGGTTTTGGGTCTGGATTAAATATATCTGGCGTGATTTCTCTCCTGCCCAATATCCCTTTCGATTGATATTCAAGCTGTTTTTTCCTACAGTAATCATCTAAGTTCCAAATAGCGCTATAAATGAAGTAAAATCATAAATAAAGATGTACATAGAATTACAGTGCCGGATTAAGCATTTAAAGGGCCGGTAGAATTACCATATTTGTATCAACGTTTGTGTTTCGAGGAACTTCTTTCCTCTAGGAGTATCTTGCAGTTCCTTGAGAATATTCTGCACGCAATATTTTGTATTACTAAGACCATTGTCATAATCCACTGAATACTTTAAATATTCGGTAATCACGTCGTCCATTGGTTTAAGTCCTTCTGGACGAAAAATGGAGCAATTTCTTTGAGCAGCTCGAGCGATCATCACACTGGAACATCCGGTATCTTCTCGGAATTTAAGGATATCCTCATAACATGTGATTTCCTTAGAGCCCCCACTAAAATGGGTTGATTAATTCTGCATGAAATTGATTTACATACTTCACATACTTGGCAATCACTGGAATGTTGACACTCGCCGCAACTTGTCGGATAACTTTCGTTCGATTCGGATGCTGCGGACGCTCGAATTTCGTCCTTCCATGCACTCCTATAGCAGAAATCCCAGTCTTAGCAAACTCCTTTACAAGTCGTATAGTTTCCTCCACATCTTCAAACACTCTTATCTTGCATGTTATAGGAATACTTAGATTATCAACTAGATTAGTTAAAATCGTTTTGGCCTTCTCTGGATTATATAGTAAAGCAGCTCCCATGCCTCCTTTCAATGAAAACTCCTTAGGACATCCCATATTGATGTCAATAGCTGCTACATCTTTCTCTCTAAAATTGCAGGGAGTTATAAAATACATAGATAAATAATAATAGATTATTCAATTTGATCATTTCATTGGAATACTACACTAATTTGCCAACTTGTAAAGCCCTCTCTGGATCACATGTTCCCAATTGAAGTACAACAAAAGGCTTTTCTCTTGCACATGTGCGAAAGATAATTGTCCCATCAGTATTATCCAAGTAGTCAATTGTTTTTAAAACATCTATGACATAAAAACGATTTTAATATATACATCATATATGTATATAGTGAAGTAACGTGTTTCGATGCTGTTTTTAGTAGATTATAACATCGCCTTACCATTTACACGTCTTATAGATCTGAGCAGCTTCCAATCAATGAGCTCTTCGGTGTATACAATATCAGCACCATAATCAAGTGACAATAGTCGCATTGGCAATGTACCAGCGCGTACCATTGGTGCTAAGATTATTTTATTTTCATAGGATAAACGTGTGTTGTCCATTTTAGCAGTATATTAATATAAATAATATAATATTTAAGAATATTTAGAATATTTAGTTAGGTTATAATCGCACATGATAGATTCAAGATACTCATTTAAGTAGTTCATGTAAGATGGCGCTGTGAAAAAGAGCGATCTTGGAATTTCTTTTCGCAAATAATTAAATGCATTTTGATTACAAGTGTTATTAATATGAAATTATATATTGAAATGACACTTGTTTAAGCATCAATTATATATATTGCAATAACATTTTTTAGTTAAAGATTTATGGTACGCAACACTTTGCGCAACAACGACTTCAGTCTGCTTTTGTCGGTCGTGCGGGTCACACGCGCGCGTGCTGTTATCAGTGTATCATAATTATGTTTTATCCTAATTTGGTTTTGAACCTAGTTCGTCTTTATCTCTAATACAACTTCTCATTGTTACATATTTGCACTTGTGGAGCACAATTGTACTTAAGTTAAGTCATTTATAGTTTTGAAATAGAAATTTAATAATTATAGCTTTATATTGCGTGATTATGATTATTTTTACGGTGATTCGTTCTCTTGGGGGTATAATAGGATTCGATTTACATTTAATTTTTAATTATTCGTTTTCGTGATGACAAAACGCACGACAGACTGGCGCCGTTGAATCTTTATCACCATGCTACATAATACCTGTGTCATTGAAGCAAAGTCATGTATACGCAAATTTTATTCTCCTCTTTAATACGTTGATTTTATTCTAATATTTTTTTACCTAGCGACATATTACATATTTGTAATTATATTTTGAATGTAATTGACTTAAGTATTATGTTTTGCTTTTTTGCAGATCTCTTCGCGCGATAGTTTATGCAAATGCAGTTGAAAATCAAAAACAGACACTTATTATTTATTATAATTAATTTAGGATTGTTGCGGGGAGTGAGGGGCCGAACATGCACATCATCATAAAGAGAATTTAATTCCTTGATTGAAAATATTTTATTGAGTTCTGTCACTGGATTCTGGATTTGTTTATTAATTAATTTAAATTACATGTTTAACACATGCAACCAAGTATACACTAAACTAAACTTTAAGACAATTATTAAATTCCTCATATATAAATGCAAATATACTAACATTAAAATAAAATAAACATGTATACAACCGCTATCATTATTACATACTACTATTTATGGTAAATAATGTAATTATCCAACTTCGGTTCACTCTTTTATCATTTTGACAACCCTTAAATGCCTGTCATAAATGTCAAAAGACCTTCTGGCGAAGTCTGCGCTGCAACTGTCATGTCGCAAGCGGCATTCGCATCCATGTCAACAACCACCACCTGAGCGTGAGTGCACCAAGGGGCGGCTATGGACGGGCCGCTGGCCGAGATCAACGTGTTAGAAGTGATCTTCTCCTACTTGAATCTGCACGATCTTCGGAATTGCGCTCTCGCTTGTAAACGCTGGCATCGTTACTTAAGCGACGAGAACAACGACGTTTGGCGTTTGCATTGCGTCCGTCGACTCGCTGACGAAGCTCTGAAATCGGACCTTTTGGCATCTGTGCCCACGCACAAATCGAAACTGCGAGCGTTCCACCACGCTTGGAATCCGAACGATTGTTCGCGGAACATCTACGTGAAACCGAACGGCTTTACGTTACATCGAAATCCAGTGGCTCAAAGTACTGATGCTGCAAGAGGCAAGATTGGCTTTCGAAGAGGTAGACATGCCTGGGAGGTGATTTGGGAAGGACCTTTAGGCACAGTCGCTGTCATTGGCATTGCTACCAAGGATGCACCGCTTCAATGTCATGGGTATGTTGCATTACTTGGCTCAGATGAACAGAGCTGGGGATGGAATCTTGTGGACAATCATTTGCTGCATAATGGGAATGCACAAGGGAATTATCCGCTTTTAAACAATGCACCAAAGTATCAAGTAAGCAAGCATTTGTTTTATATTACAATTACTGTTTTGATTTGTTGTTTTATTTTGATTGTTTTTTTAGGTTGGAGAGAGGATACGAGTTATTCTTGATTGTGATGATAATACATTGTCATTTGAGAAGAATTACGAGTTTCTAGGAGTTGCTTTTCGAGGTAATTTAACGTCCCAGTTAACTTTTTTGTTCTCAGTAAGATTCTAATCTTGGGATGGGGTTTTTCTAGGGTTACCAGATAAGAAACTGTATCCGACAGTGTCTGCAGTTTATGGTAACACAGAAGTCTCTATGGTGTACCTTGGACCACCGCTAGATGGCTAACATAAGTTTCTCATTTAAATTATCTGAGGAATATGCCCATGGACATTTCGCAATGATCCTTATGTGTGTTATGTTATTTATAACACACTGTATATATAAGAATAAGAAGAAGAAGGAGGAGGAGGAGCAGAAGAAGAAGAAATTGTGTAGTTCAAAGAAGCGTCGTAGCTACCGAAAGCGCCAAATGTCACTGCAAAGCAAGCAGCTACTTATGGCAGGGATGAGCAACCATTCGAACTTGCCAGTTGTAGCTATGATCTTGCTTTAAAGTCAGATACTACTCCACTTGTACATGTTGTAATAATCTTAGAATAATGACTTATACCTGCCTCATAATTTATGGAGAGAGACACGCTGACATTTAAGATGGCTATGTAAATGATTGTCAGGTTTGCCATGTGATAATACTACTGTATATTTAACTACATATTTATCTAAGATTTAGACAAATGAATGCGGAAATTGATGCGAATTCATGGATTGTATGAATGTAAGGAGGATGAAAGTATGCGATTTTTACATTTTAACTGCGCTAGATTATTGTCAAGTCGAAATTTTATTGTAATATGGTAAAAGTTGTACTTATTATGCGAGGACTACCTGTATATACAGGATGCATGTAGGATATTTATTGTCATTTTTAATATGTAATTAATATCAGAGTCCAAAGAGATACATTATGATGATAAAGAACTTAAGACTCATTGCAAATGTTAGTTTGAGCAAACCAAATTGTTTTAAATTAGTTTTGAAATTGTGTTCATATTAGACATATTCAAGGCTGGATTAATTATAAGGCAAACGAGACAGTTTCCATCTCCAATGATAGCTAGAGCTGTAA
>JARJDU010004384.1:0-17525 GCA_030264695.1 Lissagria laeviuscula
AAAATTGTTTTAAGGAAGTAAAAATGTTACTCTAGAACATACCAAAAACCCGGAGTATGTACTACATTTCTAATACCAAAAAAAAACATGAAAATAGCTCATTTTTCAGGCCTGCAAGGCCTAACAATAAAGTAATAAAACTTAAATTTATAAGACTATCAATTAGTTTTCATGATACTTAATACTCAAATATAAATATAATAAATTCTTTTAATTTTATTCTTTATGTTGATTCAGATCTAGTAAATATGTATATGAATTAAAGAACTTCTAAATTTAGGTTCGCAGTCATCTGCGTTGTGTTCACTTTATTCAGTTTCAGTTCAATGTCTGAATTCCTAAGATTAAAATAACAAGAACAACACGAAGAAGTATAGGTAAAGCTGTCTTCACATCGACTTTGTAAATTTTCCAGACATTGACTCAGATCAATGATAACAAAGAAGAAACAAAAATCAAAAAAAAAATCTTCTTTTTTTTAATTGCTTAGAACGACTAGTTGCATACTTTTTCTTGCATACAATTTATTTAATTAATTGAACTAATCTTTTATGACATCATAAATGATTAATGTAGTAAAGCCAATAATTGAATAAATACATAATGAACAGCTCATATTCGAGAAACGGATATTGAACGAGTTAATTAATTATATGAGATGTGATTGAAATGGAAAGCGATTTGGAACGTATTCAAGTATTCGGCGTTCATTCATAACAACGAAAACGATGGCCAAACTATCTGGCATTAATGTAGAAGCATGCAATACATACGAATATAAAGATATAGATAATAATAGTAACTACTATAAGATACTAAAATGAGAAGCACGTGGAGAAAAACGTGTCACGATATAATTTTTATTTACTCAACGTGATCAATATGAATTCCTGATAGATTATGACTAATAAATGTTACTATAATAGTAACGTTGTAATCATATGGCAATCATTGTTAATTTAAAAAGGCGTGGGTTGAGATTGAGAAATATATATGAATAATACAATTACTTTCTATTTGTTCTTATTTGGATATGTTAACTAATTCAATTATTCCGAATCATTAATATTACTAATTTACATATTTCATACATGCGAATATTATACATTTGTATGATTTGTATGTTTGTGAACAAACCGATTATTAGGGTACCCAGAACCGGATTTAAACTGAATGAGGCCTTAAACTATTTGAGAAATAGGCCTTTCATAAGTCCAGATAGATGTCAGTGCCAAATATTATATTAATTCTGCCTTTGTGGGGGCACCAGTTGCCGATTCATTATAACTAATAGGAATGCTTACATAGCAAAGAATAACACATAATTATTTTATAAACGATTTAAGCTAGTCAGGTGCGAGTCCTATGTATAAACTACCAACGATTGTCAGCAAACAATGAATGATTGCATTAATGAGCCAATTCGTAAAAAGAATAAGAATGAACGTGCACGCATGTACATATTCCTATCTAGATGACGTTAAGTATGTTTGTCATGCGCAAACATTTCTCTTTTGTAGTATTATAATTTATATGATTCCAAGAAGAAGATAAGCTGCTTGCTTGCGAAATTTGCATTCGCTGAATTTCAATGACTTTTGAATAGGTTTGAATCATCAATTTAGAATTAACCTGATTTTTATTCTTTGACAATAATCAGACATATATCATTGTTTTGTCCTAAATTTTTGTTCTTAAGATAATATAATGGGGGCATTTAATCTGATTCATTTGATTTTATTTGAAATATGTAGTAAAAGACAAGAGTCATAAACCCAGAGCCGGATTTACAAACAAGTGCGCCCAGGGTCAAAATTAATTGGCGCCTTTAGGGAAGGTTCAAACGTAAATTTCCGCATTTCTGCTAGCATTTTATTATTTTTGGTGCCCTAGGCCATGACCCATGCGTATTTCAGGCAGTGAAAACACTTGATTTAATTTCTTTCATTGTGTTTAACGTTTAAATTGCTAAATTAACATATTCTGCAGGTTTGTTGACTGATATGAACTGGGTATGCCAACCACGTGTAAATAAGCGTGCTTAAGCATATATTTAACACATAAAACAACTTTAAACTGATAAGATATTCATATCATGAGTGTTTTCATTGAAATTATAATGAATCTGTTATGGTAAAACCAGTAGCGGAACTAAAATACCGCAGAAGACAGAAATCAGAGCTGTATTGCATTGCGCGGGGAGAAAAAAGGAAGGGGGGCAAATATTTTGTGTGCCGGTACTAAGCAAATAAGTAAAATAAGAATATGCATAGGAAGACACTAACTTTTAAAAATAAGATTTAAAAATATTGCAATAAGCCTGTCCAGTCTGGTTTGTGTGCCTTCCAGTCACCATTTTTTCTGGCTGTTGAATGCCCTTTTGTGGTTTCTCATCATTCCACTGTCCGTGTCCTAGGCAACAGTAAAAATATGGGCAACTAGAGGGCACACAAACCGACCTTGACAGGTGACGTAGAACCAGGGCCGTTCCAGGAAACGAGAAGAGACAACATAAAAAAAAATTTCAAAGTGCAGTTATCATCACAACAAGTAGCAACAAATGTCAATATATGACAGTTTAATTAGTTCTACCAACTTCAACTGAAATCCTCACAAATTCCCAAAATTCAAACGTCAAATAGAAAAATCATATTACATACCGAAAGCTTTTAGCATATTTCGTGTCGTACGTTTCGGAATTGAGACGAGTGCGATCATTGGTCGAATGCACTTCGTCGTCTTCTTCACCGGCACCATCGTCGTCGTCCAAATCAATGATACTATCCCCATTGTTTCTTTCCGGCGTCTCGTTGCGTACGCGATTCACCTGGAAGCGTGTCCTCTTATCCTCGCTACCACCACCACCCCCAACGATCGCATCCATTTCCACATCCTCTCTGCTAGCACTCAACTTCTTTAAAATCGCACCACCAGGTTCTGACATTTTGCGTTACACTTTCAAAAAAATAAAATAATAATAATAAATTAAACTTTCAATTATGAAGTATGTCCGTTTTTTTTAAGCTTGAATTTATGATTTTCACAATTAAAATGAGGAAATGAAATTAAAGCGCACACTTCATACAAATATCCTTATCACCAGTTGAAAATTAATACATGGTTTAAATTATTTTAATATTATTACACTAATATTTATAAATAAAAATAAATAAATGAGTTTAGTTCAGTTTATCGCACTTTTTGTTATTATTTGGTTTTTGTACTTCTTTTAAAATTGTTAATACTTTTTTACACTGTTAACCCTCCCTTAATTATCTACATTGATCGTTAGATGAATCTATATGCTTTTGAGTGTGCCTTTCTTCAAGATAGCGCCGTTTCGGAGACTCCTGCTGCTAGTTCGCCGGACGACACGTGTATGCGCTTGACTGTTTGGTCGCGCAGCAGGCGCGAGGCACGAGCAGGCGAAAATATACTCTGCAACTCACCAAAAAGCCGCGGAGTTGCGCTATATCAGCTCCCTAGCGACCAAAGTTGACGATTATATAGCCGCTTCGCTTGGTTTGCAGCTCTAACTAAGTTCATGGGTTCACACTAGTCAGGACCGTTTTAAGGCACTTCTAGCTACTAATGTATGCGCATAATATACTGTTAATGTAAACGTGTCGAATTCATTGGACACATATCTTATTAAGATTGTCATAACGCTTCAAATAAATTAGTTAAATACGGATCTGGTATACGCACGTCAACGAAACCGTGAATTCAGCGACCCGGTCAACATGTGCTGCAGATGTGCATAGTGTAATGAGTTTTAGCATGTAATTGCATTGGAAATTTTGTGGTTTAACAATGTTATAATTAAAATGAAATATAATATTTTACAAATGCATTGAAATTCATCATGGCCGCTTTTGCCAACTTAAATAATTAGAAATCAACAATGTAAATGAATAACTGCATTAATGTGGATGCACCCTTTTGATTCTGCGCATTCGCACCCTTACGCTTGACAACGAACGACTTGTTTCCTGCATGTTTGCTTCCCTAATGTTTTCGGGAGTGCGTGAGTCATAGAGAAGAGGAAAAGAAGAAAATCTATAAGTGCAGAGCCAGGAGACCTCGACGCGCATTCACAAGGCCAACCCGGCATTCCTTTTCAATTCCATTCCAGTTTGTTTGCTTCGGTTGCAACTGAATGGAAGATTGTAGTAGTTTGTTGGTGTGAATATGAAAGCAAATGAAGGATGAAATAAGAATAACTACGCCAATGCGGGAAGTAAAACGACTAAGGGAATGTATCAATGGAAAACTTGAATATAATAAAAGAAGAAAAAAAGTTAACGAAAAAAAGAAGTTGAACTAGTAAGGTAGTTCTACATTCGTGACAATTAGTCTTTTTTTTTTTGTATGGTTAACGATATAGATTTACTTCATTGACATGTTTCTTTTTATTGTTTTTTTGGGTTTGTAGGTCGCTTCATTGAATGAATATATAAGGAGAATATATATTTTTTTTGATTTCAATCAACTATTACTAGTTTATAAAAGATAATAATATATTGAATAAAAAAATGAATTAAAAAAAAAGTTAGAGCTATGAATGGAAACTTAGATTATTACAGCTTGTATATTGCAGAGTTGCCATATGTCTAACCAACTTAAAACTTTAGTTTAATTAGTTCACGTCAAAGGCGCTAGGCGCGCGCTTCAGACCCCAAGATTAGGAGGGCCCTGTGCAGACCTATTACACATGCAATTTTTTACTATTATTTTACTAACTTGTGTAATCTACACTTGACTGAGTGATTTTGGAACACGACAAACCATAAGCGCCAAGGGCACCTACTGAGTCAAGCACGCATCTGGTTCACTGTTTTTCGTTTGAAACATTACTTTATTGATTTTGCTTGCACAGAGTCCTAACAAGGCTTTTTTTTATCGATATTAGAAAATACTCAAAACGGGGCCCTATGAACAATCGATTTTTGTTTGCCTTTAACACGCTTTTTCTTAAAGATCAATTTTTCAGACGAAAAATGGCTTTCATTTCAAATTAACGCCGATTTTCGAAAAAAGCTTATACTACATGATTGAGAATTTAATTTAGTTTTAGTTTCAACATGTTCAGTTGTTCTACGATGTACCCGTTTTTCGCAAACCATGCAGCCAGCGAGAGACAACAACCCGGACGCCGCCCACAGATGCAGCTGCCAAGGCAGTGGGAATAGTAAAAATGCAACTTTACAACAAAAGCTTCAGAGTGTTTACCTTTACCTTAACTCTAATACCAAAAAAAAAAGAATTATTCAAATAGCTCATTTTTAGGCCTCCAGGGTAGCAATTTTTGCTGATTAGGGCATTTGCCATGACCATGACCATAATACGGCACTGTGCTTGCCCAAGCAGGTAAATAATTGATCTAGATTCAAAGTCGAGAGTAAATCTTATGACTATTATGAAAAACATAAAGTCTATTGACTATTACACTAGATCAAAAGTTACAAGACTTGGGATTGTTTTAATACCTACTTAATGAGGCCAGAGATTAAGATCAGAATGATTTATAAACCTAATTCATTAATCCTAGCCTGCCTTTGAACTTAGATACTTAGCTGTGTATTATTATTAAACTTAATTTCAATGATTTCATCGTCGCGAAGGTTAGAATCGTGGAAAATTCCTGACTTCCGTTGAGAATCAGTATTTTGAGCTAAGATAATTATCTATACGGATGCAGATAGATTTCGTATACATTAAAATATCCGTTTCCTATGATGATAACAGCTAATAGGTTTTAGAATGATCAAATATTTAAACAAGAATTAAAAAACTTGACTTAACTAACAACACTGTTGTTAAGACCAGCAGTATGCATGAAAAGTAAGATAAAATACCAACATGTGGAAAACTTTTTTTTATAATACAGGGTCGTCATTGCACCTTGTCAGCAAATTTTGAATTACCGCTTAAATTTAACAAACTATGTAACACTGACATTTGTTGCTAAATTCAACAATGAATATTCATAGCGATATAACCCAAGCAATCGATTAGTTCGTTGGCTTGTTGTGATTATTGCTAATTTCGTTCAAACGTTGGTCATGAGTTGGTCTGATATTAATGAAGACCCTGTATTATGCCATTATCGAGACGAAAGTTCAGTATTAGTATAGGAACAAGAACAACTTTTCTCGTCTCGGTATCAATTGAACAAGTATGAAGATACATGCAATCAAGGACATCTACTTCAATATACATTCATGACTTAAGTCATGAATGCACACATGCTTATATATATATTAGTATACCTTACATAGGTGTATCTCAATATATAAAAGTACACTTATGTATAGCCTTAAGTACATATTTCCAGTACCGTCATTAATTTATTTCTCAAAATAATTCACAAACTAAACTAAGTTCATAATGTTATCAGAAAACTTTAAAATATCGAAATTAGCAACCGCTTTTCTTAAATTTTCTTATATAATAATGATATCTGTTTTTAATGATGTAAATACGTCCCTGTATAAGTAGATAAATACATAACTTTCGATTAAAACTAGTATTCAATATGCATCTTTGTGAAACACAGCCAACCATTGCGAGTACTAACATCATGTTTCTTACCTGTCGCTCATATCTCCTCATATTCTTCATTGCAAACTTTTTGCGCAGTTCTTCCGTTAAGGTCTGAAGAGTTTTCTTCGTTAGCGGTTTGTTTTGCTTTACTGAACGCTTTCGGTCATTGACAGTGTACCTCAAGGAATGCGCCGCTATATTCTTCGATTGATGCTTCGTGTAGCATCAATCGAAGAAGACGTATTAATTATTGTATGATTGCATCAACGATTTAATTAAACAGAGCTTAGCGATGGACATAAGTGGAATAACAGAATATTCGATCTGTAATTTCGTGCAGGTAATGGCGTTCTTTACATGTCTGTCTGCTTGCTTCTTGCTTGGGGCTTGCTTTAAATTTATAATGTTAATATTGTGTAATGGAATTACATAAATTATATGAGATTTATGTATTTATAATTTGAACTATTAAATGGATTTGATGTAAGTTTAGATTAGCTGAAATAGTGTAAGATTTTAGGGAACGCAGTAATTTAAAATGTGTTAGGGCACAGATTAAATTGAGAAAACGATCATTTTCATATCGTGGGAAAACTTTTCAATATTTAAATTAAATTATCCACCTGTAAATCACATCTAGCGCCATCTTGTGGTACTGTAGCATGCTGGGATGTAGGCTACAAGCATTTTAACACAAAATTTTGACATTTTCTTTAGCTTTAAATAATAAAACTTCTTATGGATTTTTAAACAAAATTATTATATATATATATATAAATTTATTAAAAAACTTATTTATTTTTGTTTAAAAATAGAAGACATGACAGATATAATTTACTTAATATTTAATAATATTTATTATCCAAGTATTAACTTAAATATTATAGTTAATATGTTTAATAGTATCAAAGGAACTGAAACAAACAAATTATCATCATTTAATAATAAATTACAGCACAATATCGTAACTTACTTCTAGCAACTGTTCGAATCGAATGTACTAAGTTTAAAATCTGTGCCTTTGCTGTAGGCTGTTCACCAAATCCTTGATTAGGCATTTTGGCACTCCATCCAACTAAGACCAATTATTAATTCAATAAAATAGATTGAAAAAATATGTTATTTATATTATTCTTATTCTAATCTATGACTAGAAATAACTTACTCTTTACTAAGAAACGCTCCTCGTGCAAAATGCACACTGCATTGAGGCATAACAGGCTAGCCTCGAATAAATTCCACAATGTAATTGTCATATTTCTTTGAATTTGATTCTTACAAATGAAAATAAGATTTATATATAAATTTATAAATTTATATTTGTTTTAGGTTATAATGACAAGAAACCTCCAGCTGGACACTTGAATGGTTGATTAACGTGTTCTGACTATATGCAACCCAAAATCCAGATATGCTGAACAACCCTATTTGGGCTTAAGTCGCCTAAACCTAGGCTTTCTCTGCGCCTGAACGAATCTCATTGGTTTCCGTTGCAGTTTTTGTAAATTATGGGGATAGGTTGCAAGCCAATGGGCGTTAATTGAAGAATTCTACTCTTTCAGTCAACGCTATAGCTCAACCATTTATATTTGAAAATGCAACAGTGGAAATCAAATAAAAATTAAATGATAAATGATTACATTTATTAAAATGTGTCCATACTCTTGCCAAATTTATTTAAAAATAGTTCATATTTTGTAATGTTTCAATGATGACATAATAAAGCATATTATTTAAGTAATCGTTACTTTATAACATTTAAGGGAGGACTAAAAATTAGCTTTTTTTTTGGGTGTCTGAAAAAAAGTCAACACTTTGTGCTTTTTGTATGTTGCAAACCAACATTTTTACTTGCTAGAAATATTTTCTTCAAAAATATATATTGATTTTCAAAGCCTTGAAAAGTACATCCGTAGAAGGACTCCAGGAATGTTGCTTTTCGCAAATTGCAGGGTTTGCGAAAAACTGTTATATCGTACAACAACCGTCTTTGTAAAAACGAAAATAAAATTAAATTCTTAACCATGTGAAATAAACTTTTTTTTTAATTTAAAAAAAATACTAAAATGGCAGCAATTTGAAATAAAAAGTTATTTTATCGCTTAAATAATCGATCTTCAAATAGTCATATAAAATGAAAAAATTAAAATGGCCTGAAATTTTATGCTTCATAATAGAGAATTTACTGTTGCCTATTGGAAGCAGCAATAAATAAACCAAATCGATTAGATAGATCCTGACATTCTAAAAATTACGAAAAAAGACAAAAAAAGGCGATTTCTTCAAAATCTCGGGATTTATTCCCTTCCTAATACAATATATACCAAAATAGATAAATTTTTATTACTATACACTTAGTATAAAGAAGAAAATGTTGCAACATCATTGGTGAAACGAAAGAACTATAATTAAGAAGTACGAGAGAATCAAGCGTCAAACATTCAACTCGATTTGTTCTTAGTTGTTAGTCCTTACCGTCGATTATCTCCAACATTATAATGCCAACGAAGCATCACTGTTTACTATATTTACTTAGAGAAATTACTCTTTATAATCTTCACTCTTCTCTTATACAGAAGAGGCGCGAGAGCCACACGAATCCTCCAAACACTTTCAATTTCTGAATTCATTTCCAACTTCTCTAACTGTTTCCAACTGCTGTTAACTTGCTATTAGTTTACGTGAACATAACTTTTGCTTTTAACTAAACTTTTCTTACCATCATCATCGTCTTCCTCTTTTTCTTGTTCTTCATTTCTACTGGTTAATTATAGTGCAGGCGCTGTCATTTTTGACAAGTTATAATATATCATCTTAGCTAGAGCCAACAATAAGCAGATAATTCTCAAAACAAATGTATGTTATAGATAAGAATGAATTTGTTCTATTCAAATATATCCATATTTGATGTCCATGTTTAAAGATGTTTGTAGTAAACTATGTAAACGGTGGCGCATATTGCACATTTTCATTTTCCTTTCTTTATTTTTAATGTGTTACTTGCTACTTCTGCAAAGACTTTCACATGCTTCGTTTCATCGACTTGATAAATACAAATAAATATCGAAGAGATTATTTGTTGCGCTATACGCAAATAAATCGTCCGTGCGTCTACATGACACAATAAATATGGCATAAAGTCTTAAAGAAGATACGTTTCTTTCTTTTACGAGTTCGCCATCGACGACGATTAACCTAGTTTCCATTTTCATCGGTTTGTGTATGCGCTTGCATTTATATTAATCGATTAAATGCAATTTATAGCATTGCAATCAGTGTCGTAGATATATATTAAACCCTAATGCAAACATGATCGAAACAACACTACAAGCTAACTTATAGCGCCCTCTGTCTGTAGCTCATGACTCCTAACACATGGCGTATTCTGGCATTTAACAGTTACGCTGCTGATTGCAATGATTCATTTGCATAAATTAAATGAATAAATTTAGTTTTACTGTTTTAATAAATACATAAATCATATAAAATCTCATGAAATTAATATTAAAAAAGTTGGTAACACTGATTACATACGCCGATATGAAATCTCACTAGTTAGTAACTTTTGGTTATAAAAAAGTTACTAGATTTTATATGTGCACTAAATCACTCAGTATATCACTTCTTGTTTCACATCTTTTTGGTTTTCTTTTCTTTTCATCTCTTCTCTATAACTACTCAACATTCTCCGCTACCGGAGGGCCATTACAATACTTTCTCGTTTTCGTTCTCTGTTGTGTTGTTATGTTACGCTTTGCTATGTTATGAAGCTATTCCTCCATCTCTTTCAACATGCTTCAAATACTGATTTTGTTTCTATCTTTAGCATAATGCGATGACGCAAGTTTTCCGGAAGTAGCAGCAGTAACGGCAAGAGGTACTCAGACAGGATGACGCGTTCGCTCTTTCTTGAAATTCGCATAGTTCTCACATGTCTACTGAATTTATAGCGCGGCTTCAAACAAAATCCTGAGAAAATGATTCTTGAACAGATGCGTCCTACATTGTTATTGTTACCTTTCTCTTAAATGGAAAAAATCTCACACAATTCAATCTTTGTTGTTATACGACGGGCATAATTACTGTAGAAAAAGAAGAGTTAAATGAATTGAAGAAACAATTGAATTAGAATATAAACTAAGATAGTTCCAGGTTTTTGTTGTTAAATTTGCATAATCCGATAAACAGGATGGAAATAAAATTCATGGATTTACGGTGACAAATGTATTTTTTTTATAAAAATAACCTACAAAAGCTTTATACAAAATAAAATTAATGGTAATGTACACATGAGTGTCTTCGTCGATGTTGTTGTTGTTGTTTTTCGTTGTTTTCATGTTGTTATTATTGTTTGTGTATCGTTCCAAATCAAAATTTCGTGGTTGACAGTGAATTTTGAGGTTTGCATCATGTACCCGTGTGGCGCCATCTTCGTCACTCCGGCGGCCATTTTGTGTGATGTTCAGTTCTGGTTGATGGTTTAGAATGGAGCTCCGTAGGAGCCGGATGGACGACTGGGAGCGCCGTAGCCGCCGCTTGGTGCGCTTGGGTATCCGCCGCCGGATGGTCCGCTTGGGTATCCGCTGAAACCGCCTCCGGCTTGTTGCGAGATTTGATTGTATTGCGCCACTTGGATGGCTTGCTTGATGCCTTCTAGATCGATGCCGACAACGCGGCCGCTGCTATAGGATGGCACTCCGTATTGGGGCGACGGTACGCCGTACGATGAGCTGACGCCGCCGCCGCCGAAGCCGCCGCCGCCACCACCGCTGGATTGGCCGCTGTTCTGTTCCTCTTTGAGCAGGATCTGACGCACCTGCTCCAGCAGGGCTTGGTCGACGGAAGCTCCTTCCGACGTTTGGTATCCAGATGAAACGGCTGTGTAGCCGCCACCGCCGCCTGACAGTCCACCGCCGTGTCCGCCACCGCCGCCGAATCCGCCACCGCCGCCGAAACCACCTCCAAAGCCGCCGCCGCCGCCTCCGCTTGGTCGGTTGTAGTTGTATCCGGATGGTGGTTCGGCCACTACGGCCACGGCCAGTACGAAGGCCGCAAACTACAACAAAGGGTGAATATTAGTCAAAATGGCGTCAGCGTTTGCATAATCCGTTTCAATAGTGATCGATGGTGGAAACACTTTTTGCACTAGAGAATTGCTAGTAAAATGGATTGGAGAGAATTCGCACTTTATGGTTTATTATGAAGAAATGGAAAAAAAATTCTTTAAATGTTGATTGTATTGGTATAGGTCTCTTACCACGGTGTAAGTGTTCATGATGCTTGTGTTGACGTCGAGTGGTGACTGTACCATTTCGGGATGAACTCGGCGTTTTTATACCCAAGTCGATGATGGCCGGAGTGGGGGCGGCAGACCTCTGGGGCAAGGATGGTCCCGCGGAGCCGGAGCACTTTCACGAGGATCCGAAGACACACTCACATGCTTAACGCATCACCAGCAAACTCTCGCAATAGAAGAACTACAACACATCGAAGACGAAGAGCAAGACAAACTTTTCACATGCTGATGAAGAGAAACAGATTCTGATGAAAAATAGAAAGATAAAATTCGATGATTTGCATGTTCATGAACGATGACACGATAAACTATCTACAGTAAACGGTAAGTTACCAAATACATTCAAATTTGAGTAGTGTGATGATGTTTTTTTTCTTGTATTTTGGAAGTGACACGGAGATTAATTTGAATGTATTAATTTTTCTTTCTGGGACAATCATAAATTATAGTTTATTACTTATACTTGTATCACCCTTCACCAATGTCATATATTTATTTTATTTTGCTAATATTTTTGTACGTTGGTATTTTTTTAGAAATTCCTGTCATATTTCAATTTCGCATTCGGTCGTATTTATCTATATAGTTATTTACGATATGTAAATGTTGATCACGTTTAGCGGCTTGACCATAAGCATAACTTACATTTTATCATTTTAGTTGGATTTGATGTGAATGTGTTAATCTATGTAATGGGATTGCATACATTGTTTACATATTCTTGATACGTCCCACACGTCTTCTGCACAAAACATCGTTTGCGTTTACAGATTGGTTTGGTTGCTTAATAGACAAATAAAGTGATTAATTGTTTAGAAAATTTGCTTTAGTTTGCTTGCTAGGCTCCTAACCTGCAAAAATCAATAAATGTTTAGAAGAGTGGGAGATTTAAGACGTGGAACTTACTAATTCCGTGGGTTTGTGATCAAGGATTTTAATAATAGAAATCTACTATTACCTATAAATCTTCTTTTTTAATGCTGTTTGTTTGTTTTAGTATTATTGACATAGAATTATTGATCTACTATGTAGTAATATCACCAATAAAGTGCAGCATAGCTAGTAGCAACTGTTACAGGTGTTATAACCTAACAAATCAAAAGTTACTAAGCATTGAAATCTCTTTGAAATCCGTTATGTTTCTCTATAATTTACAATTATATTATACATAAAATACGTTGTTTAATATAAAATGTTATGAACCATAAAAACTATGAATAAACAATTTACAATTCTATTGTAATTACTATCATATCATCTTTATATTTTATTAAGTTGGTAACTTTCCTAAAACAAAGTATAACACTTCTTGTGTTGTTAAGAAGTTAAAGAATATATTATTTTCCAATAACCTAATTGTTACATGACTTTTGAAAAACTTTTCACATTTTATTTTCTCGTCAAGTGTATTTTTCGTTTTTGAGCGTGGCTTATGCCTGACGATGGGAATATCCAATCGGCCTTTTCAATTTGTTGCAACTTTCTCACATGTTTCTTGCGCGTATTGTTCACAGCGATGCCAATATTGCAGCATAAAGTTGGTATAAAGTTACCTTTAAAGTAACATCTTATTATTGTTGTAAATGCAAGTGGATACAAGATATTTAATTGTAGCAATTGAATTGAAAATAAAAATGCTATTAGATTGCTATATAATGAATTAATTGATTATTCATGTAATTTGAAAATAAAAGGGTTCTTGCAATTGTAATTAATTAAATTAAGATTAGATTATAATAAGGAAGTGTGTTATAACTTAATTCTTATTATTATGATAATATACATTAATATTTATTTAAATAAAAAATAACAAAAAAATCATTGTTTCTGTTTGATGATATCAATTAATTAATTATGATTTTATTATGTATTCATATAGCGCATTGTCTTGTAAATATATAACTCCAATTAAATAATAATCTGTTACAAGTTACGTAAATCTGATTCTTCTTGAAATTATATTATTTTATAGTTACTAGGCCAAGAAACAAGCAGCAAAAAAGAATGCATCAAAGCAAAGAAGCATCACACGTGACATGTCTTTAAGTAAAGTTAATTTAGCTTAGCTTAGCTTCTCGTAACTTAACTTTTAGTTAAGCAGGAGGATGCCATCGCCGGTTATAAAGACGCATCGAGCATATGATTTCTGGTTAGTTCTTAATTAATAGTTGAACATCTTAGCAGTCTTTGCTTAGTAATCAAAGAGAGAAAAAAAGACATGAAGAAAATAGACTCAGGAAATCTATATAAAGTAAGAAACATAAATGTGGCAATAGAAATATAGTAATTCTATTACTTTCCACATAACAAATAGAAGTCCCTGGAATGTTTCAAGTACGTAAATAAAAAAAAAGAACAGTAACACGTTCAAAACAGGGTCCGACGTCACCAATAAAGATAGCTGTGGAAAATTCGTTTAGGCTCTACTATTGTAATGCTTTGCAAACGCATTTGCGCATACCGTGCATGCGGATCGTCGTATTTAAGTTTTTCTGCTGGTTAGTGGACACGCCTACGGCTCGTTCACCAATATCTAGCATTCGCGCTGGAAGATGGCGCTTTTCGCACTTATAACACAAACTACTATTATCCAACCTAATATACTCTCCAAATTTGTCTGTTTAAAGACTTCTGTCAAGCGTCTCAGATGTCAATAAATCCATCTATTAATAACGAAAATTATCAGCATAAATTTGGCAGTCCGTGCCAATCTCATCTATATCTTAATGCGACAACTTCATTAACAAAATTTCATTAATTTTAATTAAATTCTCTATTTTTTGTCGTTTTATGTCATTCTGTTGCATGACATAATTCTAATATAAATTAAATTATGTAACTATTAGCATACTTTTAATAGATTTTCAATATATTATTCATAAAGTATTAAAATGAAATATTGACCGGATATGTATAATCAAATCTGTCAATCAAATCCTGCAAAATCTTCGTAATGTCATAACTTGAGTAGAGTCTCTCACTACATAAACATTCCGGAAATTTAATCATTTAACTAATCATGTTTTTAGACGGAAAATTACATAATTTATAAGCTTTACTCTCTATATTGTTATGAATGAAGATAATTTATGGTTAATTAATCAGATTTGCCAATTTAATTATTCACCGATTTATCTATATTTACCTTTGGCAGTATAAAGCTGAAAGTTCAAAAGCCTTTAAGTACATTTTACATAATTAAATAAATCATAAAATTTTAATTGCATTAACTAATCAAGTACTTATTTGTTGCTTAATATTAATACAGTTAAGATCACAACTTCCGCTAGTTAGCTGTAACATTATATTTGCATATTATATGATGTAACCTATATATACAAGATTTTCATTAATACTTCAACCCATTGTGATTAAAATTTGAATGCAGCGGTTAGAAAAGCTAACTAATTTTAAGTGACTAATGGCCGATCTCACCGCTTACACTTAAAATCAAGCGCTCCTTTCTAGCGTTCCTTTTTAATCGATGGTGTTGTTATTATTGATTTTGTATGCAACGGACACCCCACACACAATAACAAACCAATAATCTACAAAAACCATAGAAGTCTGTGGAATACGAAAAATTCTTCTTCATCTCAGTCTCCCCAAGCAAAAGTTTGTTTTACCAACAGTGAGAAATTAAAGTCACTAGAAAATCACTAGATTTTACATTGATGCAACTCTTAGCTAAGAATCATATTTAAGTGTAAACGGTGAGATCGAGCATAAGTCCTGGAACTGAATACACGTCATGTTCAATACGATGTGCACCGGTCCAAAAACTGGTAGTTCCAATCTTTTTGAAAAAACTTTACATCAACATTCTTAATATTAAATTTTTATCATTTTTATGTCTGGCATTGGTCAGAATGTAATACAATCAGTGCCAAATTTAAGCGTAGGCTCTAGTGACAATTGTCGGGAGTACTACATAAAGATGGGGAACCATCAAGATCAGATTAAAATGAACAAACACATTTAGAATCAGCCTTAAATTAGAATAATTATTAAATATAATGCAAAAAAGTATTTGAAGAAGATAGGAAGTATTACACTTGAGATACTCATTTACCCTACAAACTGTTTTACGGGTTCGTCCATGTTGAAGCAGGCATTGATGCAAGGAAAAGGTGAGGTCCAATACGTATTGCCGCGTGTGTTTTAAGTAAAGGACAGCAGTACAAGCTTGGATTTCGATGACTATGGCCAAGGAGTAAATAGGACAAATATTTGCTTTCGGCTCGAGACTGATTACGGTCAGGGTATTTGATATTTTTACAAATTTCGAAAAGTGCATTATTTAGCGATAAATAGTTTACGGCCTTAACGTGGCCAACTTTGCAATTTTTGCCTTCAACTCGATATATAAACCCCTAAAGTTGAAGTACGTTTTTTGAGATTTTCTAAATTAATTTTAAAATATTTTCGATTCGAAATTCGAAAAAGTAAAACAATATGAGCATAGTTTTTAGAAGCTATAAAATTACCCAAAAAAAACGCTCAATTAGTGTGATCACAATCAGTCACGGCGCTAATATGAAGTTTGCCATACCAGTTTAAAGGTAAATGAGCTTCTTATCTCTTGCCCTGAGCTCACCTTGTTATTAAAACAAAAGACTATTCATTTAATATATTAAAACTAAATTCAAAAATTTTATATTCAAGTTATCTTAATGTATCTCATAAAACTACTACCAGAATTTACATTAATTTTATTTTATTTCAGCCAAGCATTAAATTTATTTTTATTTTTATTTTTATTTATCTCTTTTTATATACTTAAAGCATTTTAATTTGCAATCTTCAATACTACTTATATGCGTTGGTGGAAAGTGTCATCAATTATCAACGATTTCACAGGTATGTACAGCAGTTTGCCTCAAACCCGCTTACTGGAAATATTTTCAATACTTTTTGATTCTTAAATCGAAAGCTGCGAGCGAGCGACATTTTGGCAATTTTAAACTTTCCTTTCGCTTCCAATATTGGGACGGGTCCTTTAATCAGGTGCGATGCGGCATCATCACCGATCATCACATGCCATCATGCTCACGCTGCTTAATAGAACAGTTTCACTTTTTTGAGTTGAAAGAGGTTTAAATTAAATTAGTTTTTTTACTGAGTGAATAAATCAAGCAGTAAAAATGAAAGAAGAAGAAAAAGAAAAAAAAAAGAAAAGAATGAGAAAGATGAGAAGATAGTATATGAACAAACGTTTTTTTTTTGGTTGAATGTTTGACATTTCATATTCGTTGAAAGTTGTTAGTTTTTAGATGATGCATTATATTCTAATGATTCTAATGTATGAGTTTTGTTGTTCGTATGTTAAACAATGAATTCATTCTTTTGTTCTTAATTGAGGCTGGCTTACTTCAGAAAACGTTCCAAAGTTTGAGTGTAAGTAGCAGTTTTTTTCTTTCTTTCTAAAACATTAAAAGTTCAATTTAATTTAAGAAGCATTTAAATGAACGATCAATCAGTCACGGCGCTAACATGAAGTTAATGAGCCTCTTAAGAGCTAATTAAATTACTTCTTTTTATAGGAACCCTCGTTGGGTCAGTTTCTCGAAGAAAACCAATAATAAACTCAACAAATGTACTTTATGTACAACTTTTGCAACATAAAGCACGAATGTCACGTGCTAACAATAACGCAATAAGATTTTCTAATTTAATTAGACTT
>JARJDU010004394.1:0-20603 GCA_030264695.1 Lissagria laeviuscula
TACAAATATATTCATTGATAATATTTCATTTTTATCAAATTTTGAACCGTCGGCAACTCTCTAGACAACTTTCTAGTAAAAAGGATTTTTGTATGTTACTAATTTGTATTTCCATTTTTTTGTTTTCTGCAAATCAAAATCTTATTCTTGGTTAGTTTATTTCGCGATAGAAGAAAAGATGACGATGAATCACGTTCTTTAACAATTTATATGCATTTTTCTTTGAATAAATGTTACACATAACGTTTTTCAAGTATTTTTTATTGTTGAAAATTTAAATTTTTGAGTATATTTTCGGCATGGCACAAGTCATCCTATTTTATATTAATTTATATGGAAAAATTGCTTCGCTTAACGAGTGTTTCGCATTAGGAGTAAGACTCCGGAACGAAACATGCTCGTTATGCAATATTTCATTGAATATAAAAATATACTTTTGGGTAGGTCAATATATAAACTATTTCAAGATTTCCTTAAAAAAATCTATTTTAGGGAAGATCTGCACTACCAAAGCATATATACATATAATCCTGTAAATATATCTTAGTAATAAATTATCACCAAACCCGGTAGAAATTAACAACTATTCCAATATATTGAAATTATTATTTTTTAAATAACTATTTTCAACAATTTATAAAAATTTCAACAAGGTCACCAGAAATCTGTGTAGAATCTAAACAGATACGGATTTTTCTAAAAAAATGTTACTCAATATTATGATATTCATTTTATATTATAATATTAAAATTAATACAACAGTTTAATTTCTTAATAATTACTAAGTAGCACATGTATTACCAAATTAATGTTAATACATCAAAACAATTGCACAAACAACAACAATAAAATCGATTGATTGCAATCAAGCTAAAAAAAATCTGCAATGTGATTACTAGTACTAGGAAAACATATTTTCTGCTCTGTTTATGTTGGCGATTGTTAAAGCTAGCCGCCTAGCTACCCATCCCATTATATACCAATGTATTACTTCTAATGAACACTCAAATGACTAGTAATTGTTAATAATGGTAATCATGACAAAATCGAATACAATTCCATGACTGATCTAAGAAAGACAATGATCTAGTTAGTTTTAAATATTTATATATTAATATATTTAGCGATTATAATAATTTAATTATGTAGCTTGCAGTTTGATTTTATCACTGTTATCGCTTATACAAGTATAAGTATATATATATTGGTTAATTTCTTTGTTTTCAAAACAAAATTTTATAAATCAATTATGTTCTGATCGCATGTGTAGCAGCAGTTTTTATATTCGTTTATATTTTATACCATGAAATTTATCAGAGGCAGAAAGAAGGTGTAAATTATATTTCTGTGCAAATTAAATTTCATTTATTACCACTGCAACATAAAAAATTAAAGTACAAAATTAAACTTCCGAAAAGAACAAATAATGATAATTTAATATAATTCTAATTTAAAGTTTAACATTTTTAATAAAAATCGATCAAATTATTCCAGTCATAGTATTTAAAATAATTTGGCCAAATGGCATATTCGATGTTCGGTGGTAATGAGTTATTGTAGTTTTGGCAAGATATGATTATATTCATTAGAAACGCTTTTATATTAAGTTGAATTTTCTTGTTACAAATGATCCCTGCGATGCAATTTACTACTAGGATGAATTTGTCCCAATAAATTTCGCACGAAGAATTTTATGCGTTTAATTTGCCAGAGACGTATTTACATATCATGAATTTTAAGATATACTAATATTGCAGAGCATCATTTTTATAAAGATAAAAGATAATTTTGTATTTAAAATTATGTTGAGAGTTTGTATTGAACTAATCTGGTCATTGGCTCAATTTCAAGAGACGAAATTCACATTATTCACATTAACATCTCAAAAATAAGTAGTTCGCAATTAAAATTAAGTTTAAACTTAATGTTAATATCATTTTCGACATAATTTGTGCATATGTTTGCAAATGTTCGTTTAATAAAATCTTTATTGTATCTTCTTAATTAAAAAACAATACTTTGCATCAACAATAAACATTTCTTAAATAACTTTTTTAAGCAGAAATTCCAAATATAAAATGTAATTAACAAGTCATAATTGATATTTTTATTGACGAGCGGTGTGTGACGATAGCGTGTCAATTTGACCACCTGCATGTAACGGTGTTATGTTTATTTTATTTAGTACAATGTATTTAGATATTATGAAGCCATAAACTATAAAATCGAGTATGTACATATTGCTGGAAAAATTAAAGAATCATCGTATACACACACCTACATATAATTCATCAAACAAGTGATACATCGAATGATAATAAATTGAGTTGATGGCTCATGTATGTGTTTATAAATAGCATGTCAAATGGTAACTTTTGTATTGATTAGTTAGACAGATACCTGTTGTGTAGTGCATGGAAATGTTCCGTTTTTAATTATTTATCTATTGTCAGATGCGCGCCTGCTTTCTGTCTGACTATATATATATATCTACAGTATCTACTATATATGTATATATAAAAAGTGTGATAAAATAATTCATAATTGAATTCAATGTACTTAGTACTTATTAGTTGTAGATTCTACATATGGATGCTTATGTATAAGCCAGTTCAGTTCGTTATCGCTTTGATCGTCGTGGTCGCACTCGTGATAAATGGTTGAACTCGTAAAATTCCTCTTGACATTTGGATAGTACAATACTCTTTTATGATTAGACCATCAGCCAATTATATTTTTGTTATTAATACGGTTTTTTTGGTGTCATTGCCAGTCAGACAAGTGATGACGGTTATCACGTTGATTTGTTAATAGATTAGAATTATTAATCATTCTTCAGAAAATAAGTAAATTTAACCTAAAATTCCTCAATTTTTAAAATATAACAAGCATTATAATTACAGAGTCCAAAATTATAATGAACAATTAAATAATATATATAGCAAACTCGTGAAACTTTGTCCAGCCCATATCAAATTATCAGAACAATATCAATATTAAGTAACATATGTCGATGTATATATATATGTACATAAAGTCACCCTATACGAGTGCTTTTTTTAATTCATATTAAAGTTCCAGTCCTTTCTACTCATTGCAATGCTTTTTGAAACTAGGATGCCTCTGGCTTTTAATTTTGCAATTTCTGGTTCCCATACTTTTCTTGCTCTTCTCGTTTTTATATTTTTAAGTAAAATAAAAACGTAGTATTCAAGATTTATAACAAATATCTATTATATATATATATTTTTTTTTTTTTGAACTAATAAAAATATTATTGTATCATATTATAATTGTATATATAGTGATAACTAATTCAAAACTTTTCATAAGAAGTTATTTTAATCGCATAGCAACCATTTTAGTGTTAAAATATTCTCAATATTCATAGATTATCCTAAAATATGTTTTAGCTGAGTTGCTTAAATTAAGCTTAAATTAAATAAAAGATAATTAAAATTAAACCCTGTTTGCCATTTTCATTCGTGAAATTAATTTTTTAGCTAAAAATCAGCATGTATTGCTCATTAACCGAAGATATTCTATTCAGTTTAATTATTCGCTATGACCAGTGATTAATAATAATAATAATACAATGATTATATATGACTCATTTTTTAAAATTTATAGATCCTTAGTTAATATTGAATACTAGCGGGTTACCCGGCACCAACCCTACCATCATTTTACTTATTGATTTTGTTTGATTTTCCCTTTATTTGATTTGATGTTGTAACAGTTTTAATTTTTCCTTTATAGTAAACCCCCGGAGAGTAAAAAATTACAAACAACAATTTTTATATGTAAAGCTTTATAAGTAGTATTCATAAAATAATTAGACTTCTCATGGAACAGAAACTACTCATAACTTAAAGTATTTCTGGTTATTCCCCAAATCCTTTTTGTTTTGCAATTTTCGTTTTTCTAATGAATTAGCTGATAAGAAACTAGTATATTTCTACCAAAACTAAATGTTTTAAATCAAATTTTCTAACTTTGAACAACAATAATTAATCACCGAATTAATCAAATTATCAAAATCTCATGCAATGAAAAATTACTTCCTGGTCAAAACCTGTCACGTTTGTATAATAATTGTGCAAATTCTTCGACTACCAAATAATAAAAAACAAACACAAACAATAATTGCACAGCACAATTTTATGCAAATGCTTTCGTAAGCATCCAACCAATCCTTAAACCATCGAAATTTTCATTTCATGCTCTTCGCAATCCAATTATTCTATTCCTGTATGAAAATAAACATGAAACTCATAGAGCCGTATAAATTGTCGGAACTTTTCTATAGATCGCAGCGTTAAATGACCTTAGGGTAGTTGTCCTTGCACATCTCAATTGTTTCTATTTCCATGTACATATATATTATAAATTGTTGGTTTTATTTGTAATTATCTTTCCCACTTTAGTAAATACACGGTAGCATTTATACTGCATTACAGCATTTAAAGCTAATTTATGCAAAAAATATTAACAATAAGTTGTTAGTATTCGAATTTACATGACAAATAGAAATGGAAATAACTATACAACATGGAATTGTTAAGGATAATAATGCTCTCAAATTTCATTGTAGTAATATAACACTAGAGCAGAGGTTACTAAGTTTATTTACGTATGAGATTTAAATACTTTTAAATTGTTCATAATAATTTTTCATAATAACTATAATTCGATATACCTTCTTATTAATACAAACCTAAATGGCAATAATTTCGACAATTTTTAATCTATTTATTACATCTTTTAATTTTCATAGTATACCCATAACATAAAAAAGTAATTATGTAACGGTAAGTGTTCAGGTGACTGACCAGCAAGTGGCCCTTTATAAAACTCAACACAATCAATTAATACCTTCACCAAAAACATTCATCGCAAGGTGCCGTTGCAAAAAGATATTTAAACCGATTAATTAAAGCCTGATTATTATAAAAGCAATAAAAATGAAAATACTATTAAAGTTTAGCATTGCCTACACCTACACAATAACTCATTACATTCTCATCTACATAATATATGCGTGAGTGTATATGTGCATGTGTAAAAAAAATCTTGCACAAGCCATCATCATCGCAAGCAAAGCGTTGTTGCTCTGAGTAATGACCATCCAGTGACCCGAACTCTACTTTCCCGGAAATAGAGGACAAAAGCACATCCGCACATCAAGCAAGGCCCCCATCAGCATCCACGCACCAAATGGATCAGTCAGTGCGAATAGGTGATACCGATAGGAGGCAATAAGGGCGACAGCACTAGTAAGTACGACTATTCTTCCTACTACAACCAACAACATCACTCACTTCTTCTTCTGATTGCACCCAATAAAATATAAATAAAACAATTGCGCATCGCACGCATCTAATCACTTTGCGAGCGGCCGCTAATCCAACATGGTGGTAGTGGTGGTGGCATTTGGATAGCACAAGAAGTAGAAGAAGGGTTTAATAAATAATCCGAGGGGCTTGATTTGCGATAGTAGTTTCGATTGCGCAACTGTCCTACGCTGACGTACATATAGCAAAGTTAAATTAGGCTGATTTTAAATTAAGTTGATTTTAGTGGTGCTTGTACTTTTTGCCAACGCAGTGGAAACAACTTTTGGGATTTTAAATTTAGTGCCGTCATTAAAGTGTTCATTTCATTCATCAAATTGGAAGAACTTTGGTGAGTGCATATTAATAAAATACCACAATTACACAAGCAAATTGACTTACATAGTACGTTAGTGGATGCTACTGCGCAGACGCACTTTATTGACTAAACTTACAACCATTTTGTAAACATCCATTTTATAATGTAAGCAACACTTTTGTTAAACAAATTTTTTGTTGGCAAAGTAGCACACAGCGATAATCTTATGTTGTTGTTGTGCTACGGGTCAAAGGGTGGAGAGATGAGAGATTTAGTGAATGTCGTAGACGCTCTCTAAGCAAAGCTCGGGCTGATCGTAGCCCAGCTCCTCCGGCGTATCAATGCCAAGTTCACATAGCGTCGGCGTGATCTCCTGAATGATCCACGGATAGATCTCTAATACGCGTCCGCCGCATTTATCTTTGACACCTTCGAGAAAACGTACGGCAATCGCGTAATCATTTACGCGACGGCATGCTGCCAACGCGGCCATTATTAGCGCCGGATCGGGGACGGCGTCCAAGCCGAGCAGATCCGTCATCCCCTGACGCACGTCCCAACCGTCGAGGTCAGGACGATTGAAGAAGTCAGTGAATCTGAAAACGATGTTCAGATCTTAAGTTTTTTTTACGATTTTAATAAAATCCCGATAACCTACTATTCTTTTTTCTTTTACATAAAAAATGGCTTAAAATGTGTTAAGATGACTTTGGTGTGTGTTTGGATAACCTTAATGCGACTTACCTTTTATCGAGTTCCTCATCAGTTGAATTAAGGACGACCGCATGATGCAACGCTCGGCTCCCTTGCACCTGTGGTATTAGCATGCGCGAAGCTTGACGAAAAAGCTTGGCACCAGCGGTTTTCATGAAACTCTGCAAATAAATCGCAAATACCGAAAATTAATTAACTTTAACTCTTAGATAAAATCAAACTAGGACACAACCAACTAACTACTGTAATCATAATTTGCGAGACGTATTTAAAATTTCATTTTAATGACACATTTCGTCATCATAAAAAAGTAGATTTCGAAAGCAAGTCCAGCGTGACGATGCAACTCGCATGCCACACTAATTAACATATATTATGACAATACACCAAGGGGATGCACATCAATTCGACCCGGTATTGCTGTGCAATCCGCAGCAAATCGGAGAAGTTCATAATTGATTTTCGCAGCATCAAAAAGCAAAAAAAAGGCATAAAAACTCTATAAATGTGTGGCACATGTCATTGGTCAAGTCACGCATGGCTTCGCATGACCGATGGACAGATAGAAGAGATGTGCCATGAGCTTATTTCGTCCAGAACAGGATATGCCAACATCCGGCCTGAAGTCTTTGTTAGCCCGTCCCCGCGACCAACACGCGAAACTAACGCATGATGATTCGACATGAGTGAGATTTCATATACCAACGACCTAAGCGCATTTTACATTTAAATATTATGTACTCGCGCATTTTTTCCATTATGTCAAATTCAATGCAAAGCTAGATAATAGGATTGAAACAATTACCCACTCGACGTGCGTTATCCTCATTTTCGACTCTCTTCACCTGTTGCGAGCGTGCGCATAAGTGTGTATGTAGAGAACAACTACCAATTGATCAAATCCATACATGTAATGTGGGAAAGTGACTCATACATCGGGTTCACACTTTTTTTCATTGAATTTCTAGCAATCGAAGCAAATCAATTGTGTACGCATACAAAGAAACAAAACAGCAATTCCATTTTGATAAAGTAAATGAACCATTTTGTTGTTCACAGGCGGATATTGAATTATGTCCAGATAGTGAACGCTATCATCACTTGATACTGGATCCAAAATGAAAAGTTACCCATACGTCCCCAGCATGGTGCAAGCAATCACTGTACTAACCGTGTTGAAGATGATGACGAAAGGTAACCTAATGCTTTTACCAGTATTTGTAATACTTCAAAACAATGATTTGTAATTTTCTTTATCACGCAAATTTAGCCCAGACATCGTGTGGAACTGGATCAATGAATGGCAAAGTGATGTACGAGCGTTTACCAAACACTCAACTACAAGGCTTTGACGATGATATTGTGCGCGACACCGCACCGCCATTTATGGTTCTAGAAAAGTGTCAAGACTTATGCTTGAGAGATCGTGCATCCAACAATATTGTCCGGACTTGCACTTCGTTCGATTTCCAACCCGGTAGCAGAATAGCAACCTTCAATGGAGGTCCCGAATACGAAGAGTCTACTTGTTATTTGACCAGGGAACAAGCTGCACCCGAGGGTATAGGCAACCTAATGCTGGTACCCAATAGTGTCCATTTTACCGAAGTTTGCATATCATGTATGAATCAAACATTGAACAACTAAAGAAAGACCGCCAAATAATGAATTTTTGTTTGGTTGCAGCTAATCGCCCAGATCGAGAATGTCCCAATAGGCGATACATCTTCGAACGTCATCCACGCAAGAAGTTGAAGCTACCTGCAGCTGATTTGAAAGAAGTTCAAGCCTCTAATCGCAGCGAATGCGAGGACAAATGCCTTAACGAATTCAGCTTTGTTTGTCGTTCGGCCTCCTTCGATTCTGCGATGCGCATGTGTACCCTAAGCAGATTCACTAGGCGTACACATCCGGAACTATTAGAAGACGACCCTAGTACAGACTATCTTGAAAACACTTGTCTAAATGGTAATTCCTTCTTTTAAATTTTATCTTTAATTTACCTAACCTCAAAAATCGATTACTTTATTACAGCTGAACGTCGTTGCGATGGATTGGCAGTATTCATCAAAGAAGAAAATAAGCGTCTGGGTGGCCCCTTTGAAGTAGATCTTTTTAGCAACATTACGCTGGAAGACTGCCAGGCAATGTGCGTTCGTGCAGAAAAATATTTCTGCCGTTCAATCGAATATGATGAAATGACCAAGCAGTGCTCCATCTCAGAAGAGGACTCCATTTCGCAAAAGGACGATATCGGTGTGAGCAGCAGCCCGACTCATCACTTCTACGACTTCGCCTGCTTGGATAGTCGTAAGAGCGGCCGAAAATGTAGTACTAGATTAGCATGCCTTCTATGTTAGATAATTATTCGATTTCAGCGCGCGGCTCAGAATATCCAGATAATTCAGTGACATCGCATCTCTTTACCGGGAAAAGACCCGACACAGCGTTCCAGAGATATCGCAACAGTCGTTTGGGTGGTGAACATCATTCTGAGATTTCGGGACGATCGTTGAGTGAATGTCTGGACGAATGCCTCAGACAACCCAGCTTCCAATGCAGGTCCGCAGTATACAGCGAGAGGTATCGCACCTGTCGCTTGAGTCGTTACAATCAAAAGGATGGAATGCGGATAATTTACGATGCGGATTACGATTACTACGAGAACCTAATGCGTAAGTACTTAAATTAATTTAAAAAATGATTATATTGCTCAATGAGATATTTGTTTCATGTATTATACAAATAGTTGGCACTGATGGAGATGGTAATGACAAACCAGGCAATAGACCAGATCATCATGGAAGACCCGGGCACCGGCCTGGATATAGACCAGGAAGCGACAGAGATCGATATCCCGGCTATGACAACAGAATCCCGGATGATCGATATCCAGATGACAGATACCCTTCGCATAGGCCTCTACCCGGCAGATATCCTGACGACGATAGATATCCTCTTGGACCAGATAGATACCCACCGGGAAGCCGGTATCCCCCTGATGACAGATATCCACCTAGATACCCAGGACCAGGTTACCCAAGCGATAGGTATCCAGATAGAAGACCTGGATATCCTAGCAATAGAGATAGGTATGGTCCTGGTAGAGACAGATATAGTGGAGACCGTGATAGATACGGTGGTGATAGAGATAGATACGGTGGTGAGAGAGATAGATACGGTGGTGATAGAGATAGATATGGTGGTGATAGAGATAGATACGGTAATGATAGAGATAGATACGGAGGAGAAAGGGATAGATACGGAGGAGAAAAAGATAAGTACGGAGGCGACAGAGATAGATACGGAGGAGACAGAGACAGATATGGAGGTGAACGCGACAGATACGCAGGAGACAGAGATCGTTACAATGGTGACAGAGACCGATACGGTTCAGACCGAGACAGATACCCCGCAGATAGAGACAGATATCCCGGCTATCCAGGCGATCGGCACAGCAGCGACAGATACGGCAACCGCGATCGTTATGGCGATGATCGATACAACTCCTATGGAAGCCGTGACCAATATGGATCCGATCGTTACGGCGGACGCGATCGCTACGGAGATTATGACCGATACGGTGGTGGAGACAGATATCTTCCAGGCGATGACAAAAACGTTCGCAAATATCCTGGCCATCGGCCACCAGGAGGCCCCGGCTACGATGACAGATACAATGGTGGAAGATTCACTGGACGCCCAGGACAAAGCTATTATGGAGATGACAGAGACGGTGGTAGCAGATGGTTCTTCAGACCGGATCGTGACCGTCGCCCATTGGGAAGACCCTCTGATGGGCCACCACCACCACCACCTCCGTACGATCATCGCAGACCCAATGAGCTCTATCCCTATGAAGGTAACCGCAGACCCATCTCACCTGGACCCGACGGACCCATTTATGATCAGTACCCAGCAGCACCGGGTAGACCCTACGTTTCTCGTTGCGACGAAGGAGACAGTTTCAAACAAACAGGAGTACGACAACGCATCCGGAAAGACTATGTGCGGAGGTTCATTGCTGCAGGATCATTGCGCCAATGCGAACAAGAGTGTATTGAAACCAGAGATTTCGTATGTCGCAGCTTTAATTTTCGCGAAGGTCCAGCGGCTCAATACGATGCCGAGAGGGAAAATTGCGAGTTGAGCGATCGCGATTCAAGAGAGATCGATATTAATAATCCGCAGTATTTCGAAAACACCGGTAACTTTGATTACTACGAGCGGTCCAACAGTCGACAAGGATCAGACCCGGATTGTTTAGATGGTAGTTATCAATCCATTATTCTTTCTTTAAGTCAATAACATCTTCTTAACGTTATCATATTATATCCCTTTTCAGTAACCCAAGTGTGTAACGACGACGGAATGGAATTCACTCTAAGGACACCCGAAGGGTTCTACGGAAGGATCTACACTTACGGATTCTATGAGAGATGTTTCTTCCGAGGTAACGGAGGTACCCTAAATGTGCTAAGAATCAGTGGAGCTAGTGGTTACCCCGAGTGCGGAACACAACGTTATGGAGATACTATGACCAACATTGTGGTGGTACAGTTTAGCGACTATGTTCAAACTGGTAAAGACAAGCGATTCAATCTGACTTGTTTGTTCCGAGGACCAGGTGAGGCTGTGGTATCCTCTGGATTTATTGGCGCTGGGTAAGATTTTTTAAAGATTTAATATTTTCAATAATTTCAATTATCTTTGCTGCGTTTACAGAAGCTCTGGAAGCCCTATCCCCATTGAGTATTTACCAGCAGAAAATACCCTAAGCTCCAAAGTTCGACTCATGATCTTATACCAAGGTAGACCTACCACTACAATAGCCGTAGGCGATCCTCTCACGTTCAGACTAGAAGCTCAAGATGGGTACAACTATGTCCAAGACATTTTCGCAACTAATGTGGTAGCTAGAGATCCATATTCTGGACGTTCAGTGCAACTTATAGACAGATTCGGGTAAGAAAATTGAACTCTTAGTGGCTGAATTGCAAAATAAGTTGTTTACTTTTATTGTAGATGCCCAGTGGATAGCTATGTTTTCCCGGAACTCGACAGAGGTCGAAGTGGCGATAGCCTAGAGGCCCGTTTTAACGCTTTCAAGATACCGGAATCCAATTTCCTCGTGTTCGAAGCCACAGTGCGTACGTGTAGAGAAGGATGTCAACCAGCCTACTGCCAATCGACTAGCGGTCGATCCGAACCATCTTTCGGCCGTCGCAAACGCGAAATCAACGGTACTATATCAACGGACCTGACCGCAGACAACAATACGATAACCATCGAGAACGATATAATTGGGAACGACACGACAGTGTCCTTCCCGGCATCCACCCAAGATACCGACGACTCGGCAAGCGAAGAATTGAAAAGCGATCCGGAGTTCGTGCGAGAGATGATCGAAGTGTTCGAATCGCGAGAAGAGTTGCAGCAAGAAGCGCGCCGCGCAGTTCCGCTCACGGAATCGGTCTGTATAACAACGGGAGAATATCACGGCCTAATTAGTGCAATTTTAGCTTTAGCCGCTATTCTTATAACGATTAGCTTAGTAGCAGGTATAGCCTATCGCCGGTATTGGACAGTCATGCATAAGAATATCATAGCCGATCGAGCTTCCTCTCGTCTGTCGTCGTCTTATCCAACCACAAGAAGCAGTGGAGTCTCTTCGGGGATATCGATATTCGGCAGCGGCTTCCAAAAACCCTTCAGCAATTTCGGTCGGACTAGAAACTTTCCGAGTTTGTCCAAAGATGCGGATCTAGAGTGTCCGATACCGGCGCCAGGTGGCCTGTTCGAAGATCCCAGCGAACCCATCTATACGGATCCCTCTTTGTTCGAGAGGTCACGTAGTTTAAGAAGCATTGCTGTCTCGCAGAAGCGACGACACTCCCCTGGATCACCACAAAAATAATCGAAGAGGATACCCCGCAAGAAATAGTTATAGATCAGACTGTTCGATATTCAAGGCAGCGAAAGGAAGGGCGGAGAGAAAATTACTTTACTTAATACACTATTGAATGAAATATATAATATATGAGTGTTAGTTATTGAATGCAACAAAAGAATCAAGTAATATTTAATTATTAGGTATTTATTTGCACCTATAAGTACGAATTCATATTGTTTGGTTCAACAACAAATTATCGATAAATTATCAAAAAAACGGCATGAGTTTTAGTATCGAACTTGAATATCTAACAGTTCATTCTTCAGCTAGATACAGAGAACTTAATGTTAGTAACATAATATATTTAAATGCATTTAAGATTCAAGCTTATCTAGTTTAACCAGCATTCAAACAAAATGTAGTAAATCGATAATATTTAATCGATGTAATTAATCGATAATTTGCAAATTACTCTCTATTTTCACAGTGCCTAGTAGTTTTTTTTTTATCATCATGTAGTTAACGCTCATACCAAGTTTCATGTGATTGGAATTTAAACAATTGCGTCGTATTCGTGTTGTAATTAAATTCATTATTCCAGCTAGAATTAAAACTTTTTGTTAATTATGATTAGATAACACACCTCTCACGTCAACACGTTTTTTGGTAATTAAGAATTTAACATAAACCACTAGCTGCATATTACAATCTAATGTAAAGGCACCACTCACTATCAAAGCACGTTCATTTCCTAAGATATTTTGTAATTTGTAAATAGAAATGTAAGAGGCATTAAATATATGTTTGTATTAGAACAAAACAAAACGAGTTATAATTCATTAACATCGTCATTAAAACACAAGTAAATGTAGCAAACGTGCGATAACACCCCAAACAAACTCAATTCGTGCCAATTCACCATCAATAGGAAATGATAACACCCTATATAAACCATGGCCTAATCCTCACTTGATACTACAAACCAACAAAATGACTCTCGTCGTGTTTCTACTATTAAATCTGCCTCTCCTAGCTTCAGCATTGGAAACTTCCAACTATAAGATTGAAAATGCAATCAGTAACGATGAAAACAGTTTCGAAAATGGACATGGATTGACCTATGTAGAGAATGCGCACTTGATTCAAGAAAAGGTAAGCAAGATTGAATTATTAAAAAAAAACTAAATATTATAATGTGCAAATCAAAAAATAGGCAACAAAATGGAAAGAACCTGACTGTCAGTACGAAGGTCAAGTATTTGAAAGCCCAGAGTTGATGACATACATGATCTGTAAGTATACAACAAAATCAAAAAAGGCTCAGTTGAAAGGTTACCTACGCTGCTGTAAGCAGGGGCGAATGTTTGATCAAAAAACAAAAAAATGCGAAAAAAACCTAGGAGGAGGAAATTTGATATCGGTGCTCAGAAACACCACCTGCCGAAATGGCTACATTGGCCTAGCACCTCACCCAAACGCCACCAGAGAATCAAATTACCTGTATTGTTCGGAAACTTCAATAAATATATTCGCTTGCTCCAAACCAGGAGCAAAATATGTGACAGAAAAAAAAGAATGCATGATAGAAAATCTAGACACGAAATTAAAACGAGATGAATCGAAAGGGGTGGTACCATTCAAGAATTGTACAGAACCAGGTCTCGATTATCACGACAAAAAATTGAAAGGCACATTCTGCGGATATTTATGCATGAAACAAACAGATTGTTTTGATTTGGTGATATTGTGCGAAAGAAAAGGTACAACCCAAACAGAAGAAAAAACAACGAAGCAATGGACAACCAAAAAGACGACTAGCAAAGCATACACTACGCAAAAAGTAACTGGGGCAACGAGCAGTCAAGGCACGACCAAGAAAGGGGACATAACATCGACAGAGCATCCGACCGAAAAGACGACTAGCAAAGCTTATACTACGCAAAAAGTNGAAAGGACGACTAGCAAAGCATATACTACGCAAAAAATAACTGGGGCAACAAGTAGTCAAGGCACAACGATGAAAGGGGACATAACATCGACAGAGCATCCGACCGAAAGGACGACTAGCAAAGCATATACTACGCAAAAAGTAACTGGGGCAACGGGCAGTCAAGGCACAACCATGAAAGGGGAGATAACGACAGCGCAGCCGACCGAAATGACGAAAATGGAACATGATGTGTCGGTAGTTAAGGTGAATGTTGGGATATAGGGTTATTTTAGAGTAAATTATATCTAAATTTATTTTCGCATTGAAATTTTACATAATAACTGTACTGTATAAAACACCCCAACTATATATGTATGTATAACTAAACCAATTTAAGATTCAATGTTTTTGATGATTCCTTAAATAATTTGTAAACCTCAAGTTTTTCTTGAATCCGTTAGGTATCAAATTCATTAACAATTCTGTTAAGTTTGCAATGAATAGCAGTAAAAGTACTAGAAAGTTAGGAAAGCTTTTAGAATTTGCATGCGTAATTATAAAGACACAGATTGATTGATGAGTAAACGTTAGTATTAACAAAGAATTATATCATTAGTAATATTACTTGTGCAAGTGTAAACTTTTTCCAAAATTTAAAATTTCTTTCATCATTCCTGGAGGTGGAGTGGAGTTTAAATTGAGAATAATTTCTGTTTACGATAGGCCCATGCCGTCGTCAATTTGCAGCTCGTGGTTACGCCACTGCAAATGTTTAGAATGGACAGATTTTTTTGATAGAAAAAGAGTATATGCAGAACTTTTAGCTTTTTCTTTTACTTACGCACGCGACTTGGTTGTTGAATTTTTAATTTTGTATCTTTGGAATTGGTACTATCTTTGAGCTTTTTTCAGCTCACCCGCCACCGAATGGAGCAAAGTAGATACATTTTTCTTGGTAGTCTATAAATGTATAAACGTCCATTTGTCATTGACCTTTGTTTATGTTTTGCTCTCACCGCCACTGGGTAAACCCGCAACTGTCTATATTATAGAGTAAAAAGGATATTACCACAGATTAACTATCTAGTATAACTAATCTGTGACATTACATAGAAAATAATATATTACTCTAAAAAATAGTAAGCCTGGTCAGCCTGCCCAGGTTCATGTTGCACCACTTTTACATGTAAACCTGTCAAACCACCGCATTATAACCTCTAAATGGTTATCCCTCGAATAAAATATATACGAAGTAAATTTACAAAGTAGACTTATTTATGAAGGCGTATATCTATAATTGATTCAAATAACATTTATCTGTGACCATAAGCATCTTTGTTACATGTGGGAATTATCTCTATAGATCGAATTTTACTAGCGGCATTTTTTGCTGCTATGGAAGATAAAATAAAAGTGTAAGTATTGCTTACCATTGTTCAGGCAGTGAAAATCGCAAGAGATGATGAGAAACACTAAAGACACTTATTTTCTTTTCACTTGTGACGGCTCAAAAATTTATGAGCATATTTATTTAAATAAACAAATTTATGAAGGCGTAACTCGAATGTTTCCACGGCATTCTCTACTTTTGAAGTTGCATTGTATGCAACCCACAGTACTCCTAAATATTATTTCAATGAATTACAATTAAATACAAACTAATAAAATATTGTTGTTTTCTTTTTAATATATAGCTTAATATGTGGGGACGTAGAGGGTAAATTCAACATATTATTCAATAAAATTGAAGCTACAAACAAGAGAGCTGGTCCTTTTGATCTACTGCTTTGCATTGGAAATTTCTTTGGAGTGAATAACACAGAATTTGATGCATATAGAATTGGAACTAAGAAAATCGCTATACCAACATATATTCTGGGACCTAATAAAGAAGAACATGTTGACCTCTATCCAAAGGAAGAAAGCGATATTTGTGAAAATTTGTATTATTTGGGTAAAAGAGGTATTTACACTATCTCAGGAGGACTCAAAATAGCTTATCTTAGTGGAATCTTATCAACTGATAAAGATAAGACAGAAAGTTATCAATGTACAGTAGAAGATGCTCTTAGCCTAAGGGATGTTATTCTTCGTAACAATCCTGGATTCAAAGGTATTGATATATTGATGACTTCTCAATGGCCAGAAGGAGTAACAAATCATACTAAAACTGTGAGTTATTTACATTTCAATTTATAAATGTATCATGTATATTTAAATAGTACTATAAAATTGATTAATTGTTTTTGTTATGATTAGGAAATAGGTGGAATCAGCAATGTCTCGGCACACTCTGCATGGTTAGCATGCCAATTGAAACCTCGTTATCACATCAGTGGCTTAGAAGGAATTTATTATGAAAGGCCACCATATAGAAACTCAGCAAATGCAGATTTTGGTATTGTTACCAGATTCATTGGTTTAGCAAGAGTTGGTAATGCAAAGAAAGACAAATGGCTTTATGCGGTTAATTTGCTGCCATTGGAAAAGATGAAAGTTGGTGAATTGTTACAGAAAACAACTGATGAAACTGAATGTCCTTATGATGTACTTACTTTGGATGCTCAAAGTAGGTTAAACACATAGTTATTTTATGATTGAATACTAAAATTATACTTAAATATTCTAGTAAATGGAAGGAAGCAAGTTTTTGGTAGCCAACAACAATTTTTCTATGATATGTCTGCTACCTCTGAGGACAAGAAATATAAGAATAGAGCAAAGCGTCCAAAAATTGAATTTGACCAAAGTAAATGTTGGTTCTGTTTAGCTAGTCCATCAGTAGAGAAACATCTGGTTGTGACTGTAGGTAGTTCAGTTTATTTAGCTGCTGCAAAAGGTGGATTAACACCAGAACATCTCTTAATTTGTCCTATTGAACACCATCAAAGTGCAGTTACACTTCCATCAGCTGTCCTTGAAGAAATCCAAGAGTTTAAGGAAGCTTTACGAAAGTTCTATGAAAGAAATGGTAATGTTCCTGTATTCTTCGAAAGGAATTACAAAACTTCACACATGCAAATCCAAGCAGTACCCGTGCCAAAACAAGCTACTGCTGATTTATATGAATTATTTCTTGTAGGTACTCAATTATAATTAAAGATTTTTAAGTATTTATATTATATTTGTTGTTTATGTTTTTTTAGGAAGAAGCTCAAGGACATTCTCTTGATCTAAAGAAACTTGAGTTTGATCAGAGATTAGATGAAGTAGTGAATGCAAAATCGCCATACTTCGCTTTAGATTTGCCTACTGGGGAAATTTTGTATACAATAGTGAGGCCTAACAAAGGTTTTCCGATTAATTTCGCTCGTGAGGTGCTTGCATTAGGATCTGTCCTGAACATGCCAGATAGGATTGCTTGGCAGGATTGTGTTTTGCCTAAAGAGGAAGAAGCTGCGATGATTAATCGAGTCCGCACAGATTTCGAACCCTTTGATATTTCATCTCAATAGTTTAATGTATTGTTAGTTGAAATCTTTATCTACAGTATGTTTTAGTATGAAATAATTTCAATGTAAAAGCAGTACTAAGCTATTTGACAATAAGATACTTAATTATTGAAATATTATGTGGTATAACTTTAAATTATTTTTAAAGAATATTCACTTACCATTACATTGTTTAAAAGATAGTTTTAGTAGTATACAATGTGGTTGATAAAAACCACTATGATGCAATAACAATGCATCATAATGCAATGCGTACTTCTTTGAAACAGATATGAAAAAAGACGTGCTCCTGGAGCACAAAAAGTTCGTAAGCAATGTGCGTTCCCTTGCTTGTATCGTATCAGGCTCACTTTTAACTGAACGCAATAAAAAGAAAGAATAATTAGCTATTTCCGTGCGCACCGCCGCTTTCCTAATTGCCACATACATCAATTTGCAAACGCAACCTGAACATTTTATGATATTATCCACATGGGATGCGCTTGCCCAGCGTGGGCTAATTTATACCATTTGGTTCGCTTTACTTTTAACTGCTCCAGTTTCGTTTACTTGGCATTTGGTTTTGCATTGAGGATTTCATTAGCATATACCCTTATATAGATTATTATTGCTTATTGTTACTAATATTTCCAATGGTTATTGAAACAGCCTAAAACGAGTGATATATATACATCTAAAATTTCCTTTTTAATAATTAAAAAGTCCTAAATTTATTATATGAAGTTTGTTAAAGGTTGGCTTTTTTCATCATGCATTAGAAGGTCGGCCCTGCCATTAATAACCAATTTAGTGCAAATGCTTGCTATTAACCTTAGCACTTTAACTGGAAAACTGGCGAGGCCGGGAAAGTAGGTGGAAATGTAAATCGAAACGTCATTTCTCATAGGGAGCGAGACCTGCTGTCCTTGTCAGCACTGGGCGGAAATGTGCTTGCGGCTTATTTGATGAAACAAAAGCGCACAAACAAGGGATGAAAGGTAAATCCCGCAAGGACCGCAGCAATAACGAGGGACCATTTAGATATGAATACATTATATTTGGATTATTAAATTCCCTTAATTCTAATGACTAGCACAAATTAAATTTATTCCTTGGGTATCGTACGGACCTGGTAATCTTGGATTATTGAAGGAGAAAGGCAATGCAGACTAAAATTTTGTCTGTTGTCAGACATGTTATGGGGGCAAAGCGGCGGCTAGGAACTTTTCCTAGGCAGTGACGTAGGTATCATGGGGCCGTTCGAAACCTTGCCCCAGGGCCTCGAGCTATCGGGATTCTCGGTGCTATCAATATATTGGTGTGATAGAATTTAAATGTGGAAGGGAGCACCAATTGTCAAATTTGTCCGGTATTTCGTCTAAGTTAGCTACGCCTCTGTAGCCTGAGCACCGCCTGGGCACTTTTATATGGAATGTATCACTTAACTTCAACGAAAAACGCTAACTTTCTACTAGTTTGTGTGGAGTATATGAAAATTATGAAATACGGATGGTTGCGATAAGTGGTTTGGTCAAGACTCACTAAATCTTATTTTTAATTAGCATGTAATAAGTTTGTATTCATTTTTAAGCCGCACCTAAAAATATTTGTTCTGGCTCTATTTTTTGGCACTACACCTTTATATCGATCTTTGCATCGATTGTATAACAATTATATTTCTATTTAGATGAATTAGTTAATGATAGTTTTAGAGTTGCTGCAATTTATTCGTGTTTGAAACCGACTATGAGTTTAGTTGCCGATAAATTGAAAGCTTCTTGGTATGTTCTTCTTTTACCTGTGTAAGTTTTTAACTTAGGACATTTAACAGGTGGCTGATCTGGTTTGAAGAACTTTTACAACGTCTGTGTCTGGTATTTTGCTCACTTTTACTTAATTCAATTTGCAAATTTTATGAATTGAAGAAGATAATAAATTGACTTTATTTATTCTATCTCACAATCACGCTTTTCAACTGTTTTTGGTTTATATAACAACGTATTTACAAAACACTTTAAAATTATGTTTTAAACCCATTTATTGACACATTTTTGGGAACGAGAATATAGAAAATCGAACAAAAATGTGATAAGTATATATTTATATTCAAATTCAATTAGCTGAAAGCGTAAATGTATTAAAACCAAACAATGCTGTGTTTAAACAAATAAATTGTAGCGGGATTATGATGGTGGAAATGGATAATATGTTGTATGTTTACAAAACGGTGTATCGCCAGAATGAAATCTGTTTGTATAGCTATATAGCACATTGAAAAAGAGGAAAATGTTTATTTGCTTCGTAAATAAGTGCAAACTGCAGTCATACCCGCATAGTTTTAAATTAACTCTGCTTTTTTATATGTATAACTTTCATACGAGAGTAATGCATTCGCTTTAATATTTGCATTGGTGGAGACGCGCGACACGAAAATGCCATTAAAACAAGTGCTTTAATTGCCTGCGCACATAAATTGAATGACATTCCTAATTAAAACGTTCGCTTCACCGAAAAGAGTACCAGAAGGCAATTGGGGCGAAAAATTCAATTGATTTATACCTTGGTGCACTTTTTTTGCGTTGCTATAGGAGGGTTGTAATTAAAACTTCATAATACCATGCTTATTCCAATAGTATAATAAAGAGTACTTTGACTTGTCTAATTTTGGGATAATTTAATTTTCTTTAATGAGAGTGAGAAATTGCGAAATATAGTATTAGTGCAAAGTCGGCATGGCGCGTGCTGGGTGTGCAACCTAGCGCCACCGATTACTTATACTAGTATAATTATAGATTGTTAATCTGTGCTAGCGCCAACCTAGCTTGGCGCGCCCTGAGTCAGCCGCCATTTTGTCCACTGATCTGGTTTTTCTTCTATGAATGTGTATAAATTTTAAAGATGCAAGAATATTATGTGCAAAGGTCTTGGCTACTCCAAGATAACATGTATCACATTTGTATTATATTCTTTAAGTTCAAATGAG
>JARJDU010004439.1:0-14023 GCA_030264695.1 Lissagria laeviuscula
GCTTTCAACGAGTTAAAAGAGGATATAAACCCTTAAGGGTTGAAAACCTTGTGAAAAACATTCAACCGCATAAAGATCCTACAGATCCTTACTTTTCCTTTCAATGGTACTTAAAGAACACTGGACAAAATGGCGGAAAGGCTAAGTTGGATTTGAATGTGGAGGCGGCGTGGGCACAAGGGGTAACTGGTAAAAATGTTACCACTGCTATAATGGACGATGGTAATGAGACTTAAAATAACATAACTAATTATTGATGATATTGATACATTTTTTTCTTTTTGTTTTCCAAATTGGTAACGACCAGGCGTCGATTACATGCATCCAGATTTAAAGTTCAATTACGTAAGTAATCTGTCGAGTATAATCTTTTCGTTGAATGTTAAAATCGGATCAACATATGCATCTGTATTATTCTGTATTATCCGCATTGATCCACATCCCCACTCTCATTTGTAATTCTTGCTAATCTTGTTGTTATGCTCGTTATTCAATTTGTTTTATTCTCTGAGGACAATCCTCACATCAGCTTTCAATATGTTATTGCTTTTGTACTTATTTCCGTATAGACGTTTCACCATTTTCTAGGAATGCGAATATCAAATCCGATAAAGGATATGAATAAATCCTGTACAGTCTAGATCAATTTGAATTTTTGTGGCTTGTGGCTTACACTCGTGACGGATGTACAATTGTAATGCGTACTTGATTTCACAAGCAGTTCACCTACAATTCACTTCTTTTTCTTCTTCTTCTTTATACTTTGCTCTTATTGTAAAGTTATTTTTAGATATAATACATAATTCTGGCCTTTGTAACAATTTTACATGCTTATTGGACTGTGCTATAACAATACCTTTCATTACTTTATATGTAACGTAATGTTTAATTGTTTGTTTCTTTGTTTGCTCTGTTGACAGAACGCCGAAGCGAGTTACGATTTTAGTAGTAATGATCCGTTTCCTTATCCGAGATATACTGATGATTGGTTCAATAGGTGAGTAATTAATTATTAAAAGATTATTTTGTGAAAAAACGGTTGAAATAAAATTGAGGATTTCCCATAAGGCTTAGTACGCATACGCCTAAGGTTTCACCAATGAATATCTTTGTAGAGCTGATGCTATCGGGCGGAGGTATTTTAACGCAGAGTATATTTACAACCAATATAATTAATAAGAATCAATCATGAGTAATAAATAATTAAGCGTCACAACAACAGAACAGAGTATTTATTTCAAGACAGTAACAAGAGAGAAATAAGAGATGAAGTAAATAGTATTTATAGGTGAAGAAGAAAAAAGAGGTGATAAGGCTAGGGTGTTAATATTGATGTGCAATAGGAGATTATTGGCCGGACAAAGTGCGAAGGGCAAGCCTTTCAAGGTAATCCAAAGTGTTCGAACAAAACGATAAACTTCGGAGAATTTGGATTAGTGGGTTATATTGAAAATGGAATTCTAGACAACAAAGTCGGTTTTATAAGACGGATTGGTAAAGAAGACTGAAAACGGAATTGAGTGAAATATAAATAGATTCGGAGAAAACCGAGCTCTTAGCGGCCAGATGTGTGGGCAGAAATCCCCATAGGTTCATTGTCGGTGAAATAGGGATTTAGAATCTCTTTACAAATGCTACAAGTATTTTAAACGAGAACTGAAGACATTTTTATATTTTAACTTTTCGACCATTTGAAGGTCAATTATTTTAAGCGAAAACTGACTTTTTAGTATAAATTGCCGAACATTCGGTATTATTTTGAATATTGAAAAAGTTTTCTATTACGAGGTTATGAATTTAATTTATTTTTGGTTTTTGTAAATCTGGTTTTTCTATAATGTACCAGTTCTTCGCAAACAACGCAACCAGCAAGAGGCATCATCCGAAGAGATCTCGCAAACGGTCTTCGCAGCGGCAGATGCCACAGCGATGAAAAACAATATATTTTCTGCCGAAAAAAATGTTTCGAGGAAGTTAATATGTTGCTCTACATCATACAAAAAACCCGAAGTGTTCACTTTATTTCCAATACCCAAAAAAAATTCATGAAAATAGCTCATTTTTTAGGCCTGCAGGGTATAGTCCTCACTTTACTGATGAATATTTAACAACATTAGCACTACTCACAGGCATTAATAGATGATACTTCATAAATAAACTGCTTTGAAATATACGACTAGTCAAATATTATCAACTTTAATTAAAATCAAACCTAATTAAAAAAAAATTATACATAATTAGTGATTCCAAACAGTTTATTATTTCATTAACAATCAAATAAATTAATTTGGAACAAAATATAAGAAATAACACGCAAAAAACAACACACTCATCTAAACAAATAAATTAATAACATTAATAAAATTAATAAAATTCGCATCGCCGCCAAGTCACACTCACATTCACATCAGTGCCATAAGTGAATGTCGACACAAAATTTGCTCTGCTAACCGATTCACACCTCGATATTAATACCTCATATCGAGTGAATGTCTAAACATAATCATAATATGACTAAAAGTTGCTAAAAAATCTTACTATAATGAAACAGTGAAATTCTCTTTAAATTCTGTCTACAAAAATTCAAATTACTTGCTGTTAATGATTGGCGTCCATCCGTTCGAAATCATAGTATCCTTCTCTCTACTTTGAGAACTTCCACTCTTCGGGCCGCCATCTTGTATTGCTTGGCCTTCATGACTAACATTTTCTTGTTCACCTGGACCATTGGGCATCGTCAGCGATGTAGTAGTTACAACACCAGACACTTGCTTCTTGACAATTTCATGTTGTTGAGGATATTGCGGTCTTTTGCCCAAACTTGGTTTGACCTTAGTAACTTCCGTTCGAGACTCTTGCGTATTTTGAGACACTTGGATCAGATGCCCGTCTTGAGTCTTTTGCTTCCAATGATATCCCACTTGTAGATTTGGTTTTGTAGAATGATGAGAATGCAAGGCTTGTGCAGATGGTTGATGTTGCATCCATTGAGAATGATCCTCTCGAGTTGGTTGATATTCCCAAGCTTCCGCATGATGTTCCTGCAAATGCTGAACTTCTGGAACTCCAACATGCATATATTTATATTCAGGTTCCTTGCGTAAATAATTCGGAGAAAAGTCATGAATGGCATCCAACGAAGGATAATGTGTATGGCTCGTTGGATGATGCCCAGATGTTTCTAATGATTGCACTGCTGGTGTTACATGTGCACCGGTAGGTGGATAACTGCTATAGTCAATGTCCCCAGCTGGTGCATCAGATTGCCCAAAATTTTGGAACTCTTGCCCGTGCATCTGCGCATACTGCATTTGCAACTCCAAAGATGGTGATTGTGATGTTGGTGGTGGATGCGGAACTGCTGCTACTGGTGGTGCTGGTGTAAAGAATTTTGGAGGAGCAGGTTCATCAATCATAGGTTCCTCAACAGCATATTGATTGGAATTTGAATGTGGTTGAACTTGAGAGAAACTAGGACCTTGCACTTGGGGAAATGAAGGTGTACCATGATTATATTCTTGGAAAGATGGAGTATACTTAGAGAACTGTCCGAGTCCACTTGCTGGAGATGAAACAGCAGGTTCCTTATAAAGGGCGATAATACTGTGTTGGTTATAATTAGGAATTGCTGGACTAGTACCAATTGAAAAATGAGCTGGATACATATGGGGCTGAGCCACAGGATTGAATACATCTGCAGAGTCAAAGTTCCATTGAGGTTCTGAATGAGGCCCATGAGACTCTGTTAAAGGCCATGGAAGCTCTTGATGTCCTAGATCACTCGATTGTTCTGAATGTCCCAACGAGAAATGATGATTCAAGTCCGGTGAAAAACTAATTTGAGGTGTTTCATGCTCATGATGGTAAGCTGGTTTACTAACTTGAGGGAATGGGAATTTAAGTCCTTTGGTCTTAGGTATACTAGCAGAATAAGAAACATATGAAGTAGGAATTTTTGGTTTTGAATTTGGGATGGCCCAAGGTCCAGGCTTATATGAGCTTCCTATATTTAATCCTAATTGTGGATTAGGATTGGGTAAAGTGACAGTGGAAGTCCATTTAGTGTTTGGCAGAGAGTGAGAAGAGTAGAAATTAGGTTTTGGACTATCTCCATGTTTTGGTACTACGGGGAGATAGTATTTTCCTCCTTGGGGAGCTTTGGGTTTGATGTAGAATTTCACTGGGACCGCGGAATGATGATGATGAACGGGTGCAGGACGTACTATGACTCTATGCTCATGATGAAGATGACTGCGCCGTTGCATATCCAATCCAGGACCATGATGGGTCACTTTCTTGATGAGTTGGTAATACATGGGTTTCTTAGATTCTTTCTCTTTTGTCAAGTGAGGTTGCTGGTGATATTGCGTTGGGGCAATAATATTACTGAGGGGTTTGTTGATGTTATTTGGCGCACTAGTTTTAGGTCCATTATTCACACTGGGCTTGGTAACTTCCAATCTGCGATAGTGTTCTATGTCTTTGAACTGTTTCTGAGGCTGAGACACAGTATCTTCAATTTGGCTAATTTGCAAGGTGCTTGGCGTTGATGAAAGGTCTTTATCACTTGTATTAATGATGATGTTACTTTGTGGTCGTTGTTGAGGTTGTTGAGGTATTGATTGCACTTGATGGATGTGTTTCAACAATTCGGATTCTTGAGCGTGACATTGTAGTATCACTGATAATATAAGCAATATCTAATGGGGAAGTAATTAAAATATGTAGAGATTAGTACTTTAGGTTTTAGATATTTATGATTGGATTAAAATATATTTTATGAAGTCTTTATTTACTTACTTTGAATTGTTTTAAGTACATCATTGTTATTGTATTTTGTATGTATTCGTTTGATGGTCGCGTTCTGATTAAGTTTTTTTCGGGCGGCATGAATGCTTTTATAGTGGAAGGTAGAGCGGTTTCGTTTTCGGGCAAGAAAAGAGTAGAAAGACGTAAACCGAGGAGTTGGAAGAAATTTGGAGCAGACGAAAAGAAGCGCATTTGAGCATACCTCTAACGTCTAACGCACGAGTTGCGCTTGCATGTTGATTTTGTTGGTTTTTTGAGTGTGTATGCGAAGGTTTCTTGTTTCTTGAGTTAGTTTTTGATGCAGAAAGACATTAGCACAATCACTGTCAACGCAAAACATACTTAAGTATATACTTTCCCAGTGTTTTAACTAAATTAACTCAATTTTGATGTTTTACTTTGTCACTTTTGCAATTACACTCATGTTAAGCGTAATTATTGTTTTAGTTTAAACATTTAAACAATTTAATTATGAAATTTCTAAATTTTAATTATAGGTATTTGTAATTAATTAGCTTAAAGATTGAATGAAGTTAGTTGAATTAATTAAATTCAATTTGAATATTTAAAACATAAATAACTACACAAACTGAAGAAATGAAAAGCGCTAAGTAAGCATCAGGAACAAGTAAAAGTCATTTTGTCAATCATTTCTCCTTCAGCACGAGCCAACGAGCAAGCACCTAACCAGTACCGTAACAAGAAATTGTTACCGCCCAGCAAATTTTATTTGGGGTCCCAGTAAAATGCAATACAATCTAAAATTGTCATCAACATATTGTTTTATGTTGCACATCTCAAGATTCTAGTGCCGGCATTCGTGCATTCTTTTGAAAAGGGCCCTCTCGCCAACAGGTGGACCGGACAGGCGGGCAATCGGGCATTTGCCCGGTGAGCCTGTGGTTTGATTTACTAGCAAGCAAGTTAAATTGTATACAAACTTATGCAAGTTCAATAAGAATTTATAAACATTGGGCCCACCGCTCATAAAATGCCCGGATCGTTTGAAATCGCCAGTTGGTCCCTGTCTCTCGCACTGTAATCTTTTGGGGTATTATTGTTACGCTACTGCTCCTAACGTCACATATAAATATGGAAGCAAAAACTTGTAAAATTTATACCTAACACAAGCAAAAACTATCTGTATGTGTGGCTATATACACATTACCAGACAGTTTGATATATAGAGCGTGTAATGGTCGTCTTTTTCTATCCTATCAATATACCTACTCACAGTCTCTTCTTGATGTACTCCTTCGCCATATAAATATCCGAAATACGAACAAGAAATTATTAATAAAATTATTAATTGTTTGCAATTGAAATTGAGTTCATTTTTCATCAACACAGCAAGTCAAACATATGATTTCTACTTTTACTCCACAAATCCTACTAGCAAAACACAGTCATAATAATAATCATAACAATAATTGCATTGTACGATTAATAATTCACTTCTTTTTGCGGGTAGCCGCAATGCGAATAGTAAATTGCAGTCATTAACGCCAATTACTCTTTTGGAAATCTAAGCATTTAATTAAAACCTTTTAAATTACAAGCATTAACCAATGCCATGTGAACATTGCCTAAATTTTTTTTGTTTTGTGTCTTCTTCGCTGATATTTCTAGCCATGGAACAAGATGTGCTGGTGAAGTCGCTGCAGCTCGTGACAACGGCATCTGCGGTGTTGGCGTCGCTTACGACTCCAAAATTGCAGGAATACGAATGTTAGACCAACCCTACATGACAGACCTAATTGAAGCTAACAGCATGGGCCATGAACCCAACTTAATTGACATCTACAGTGCCTCTTGGGGTCCTACAGACGACGGAAAGACAGTAGATGGTCCAAGAAATGCAACAATGAGAGCAATCGTCCGTGGAGTAAACGAAGGACGAGCAGGATTAGGAAACATTTACGTATGGGCTAGTGGTGATGGTGGAGAGGACGACGATTGTAACTGCGATGGTTATGCAGCTAGCATGTGGACAATCAGCATCAACAGTGCCATCAACGATGGTCAAAATGCGCATTATGATGAGAGTTGTAGCAGTACCTTAGCCAGTACGTTCAGTAACGGTGCCAAAGATCCAAATACAGGGGTAGCTACCACTGATTTATATGGGAAATGTACTACCACCCATTCGGGGACATCTGCTGCAGCTCCAGAAGCAGCTGGTGTCTTTGCTCTAGCATTAGAAGCAAAGTAAGTAGGAAATTTGTTAGATTTCTTATCAAAATCTGCAAAGTTTTCAATGTTTTCATTTTATTTTAGCCGGAATTTGACCTGGAGGGATATCCAACATTTGACAGTGCTTACATCAAAGAGGAATTCACTTTTTGATGCCAAAGGGAGATTTCATTGGACTATGAATGGCGTGGGATTGGAATTCAATCATCTCTTTGGTTTCGGGGTATTAGATGCTGGGGCAATGGTGGCTTTAGCCAAGCAATGGAAAACTGTACCTCCTAGGTACCATTGTGAAGGGGGACTTGTAAAAGAATTACAGTAAGTACCTTTATTACAATAATACAACAATTATTATCGTAATTTATGTCTTAGGCGCATTCCATCAAGAAAATCTATCATTCTGAAGATTACAACTAATGCTTGCGAAGGAAGCGACACTGAAGTTAAATATCTGGAGCATGTACAAGTTGTCCTTACTGTGAACGCTTCCCGGCGAGGAGATTTAGAACTTTTCCTCACGTCACCAATGGGTACGCGATCTATGATTCTATCAAAACGCGTTAACGACGACGATTCGAGAGATGGATTCACAAAATGGCCGTTCATGACTACTCATACTTGGGGAGAGTATCCACAAGGAACTTGGTTATTAGAAGTGAGTTTATTTTATATTTAAATAATTATTATATAAATGAATTGACTTTATTATTATTAAAATTGTTTATGAAATCTTCTAGGCAAAGTTTAATTCGGATACACCACAAACGGGATACTTAAAAGAATGGTCGTTGATGTTACATGGCACGAAAGAGTCTCCTTATACGGATTTAAATGTCTTGGATCCACATTCGAAGTTGGCAATTGTAAAGAAAGCTCATGAGGGACGTATGAAAATGTAAAAATTGCTCTTGAAAAAATCAATCAAGAAAGGCAAGCGAAAATTTCAAAATTAAACAAATAATTACAACTAAACTTTATGCTAGCATAGGTTATAAACAAAATAAGGTACAAATCATGAAGAAATATTAATATATTGACATCGAGCCAATGATAACAAATTATTAGAAACACAGGTTGCATAACTAAAACAAATGAATATCAACTTTAAAACGACACTTTATAGCATAAGCTCATAGCACAAGTAGTAGAACAACTTCTTAAGCTTAATACAAGTGGAAATATTATGAAAAACCATCCAACAAATATAAATCTATAACAGCAACTAATTAAAATAGGCATTATTGACATCTGTAACAGCTGCTATATATATTACTTATAAATTACAATACAAGCAAATATACAAAAACAAGTAAAACAAGCTTTAATCTAAGAGTGATTTCGTTACAAAATATTAATCAATATAGAAAAATTTATTTATTTATTCCTAAGTCGTTCGTTCACGCGTTAAATATATTTCAAATTTTAATAAACCAAAAGATTATCATTATTTTATTGTTAAGACACACAAGAATCCATTATTTATCTACACAATATGATTATAAAATGATAAGAAAAATCAACCTATTATAATAATTGTTTATGATTATCTATATATGCGTAATGTCAACGCGTAACTATACTACATATAATTAACTTAATGTAAGATAAAAAAGAAATGCTTCTCTTACACAATGTACCAAAAAAAGTAACTATTTATTTATTTATTTTCGTATATATAAACAAATAAATTAAGATATACATAAGCAAGACACAGAGACATCATGCGGGAAGTCTTACAACTAAGTAATTACACATGAAATCATAAAATAAAGAATGACAGTGTAATTAAGGGCAATGAGGGTACAAACATTAAGAGTATACACTTATAAATTGCTAAAAACAAAAGAGTATAAACACACAGATTATATAATTATATACATAATATAAATACCCAAAACAGCTATTCTCCTATATATATATATTGTCTAATAATCTATTGTAAAATATAAATTATTGTCTCAAATGGAAATGTGAAATAGTCGTAATATGCCTCAGATATATATTAGTAGAGTTTTTAATTTAAATTTTTAATTTTATGGAAAATATGTGTTGATGATAATGAGCATAATGATGCGATCCAATATGTAACTTGACATAAAACTGACACGCAAAATACATGTAAACAAACTTAAATTATATAAATAAATTAATATTTGTTTTTCCGCATTGTAGTTTAATTAATTTTTTTTGTGTTATAAAAACATATTTAAACAAAAAAATGTACGAAAATTTAAAACTTTCATTTGTCAAAACGCTGTCAATATAACCTTAAACATCCAACCTGTCAATTTTCATATGTTGACCCGAAAAAAAGTTCCATCCAATGCTTCTTGCACATCTGTAAACTACTATAAAGGAAGCTAAAGAACAGTTACTTGTTCATGTTTACTTACATTATTTAACCATTGCCTCATCATCATTATTAAACCGAGCAGAAACGCATGAACGAAGATACTAATTCGACTGTCAATCGACAATGGTCAGGTCTTATCTTCCATAGCCGTCGGGCCGTCGTCGATTGTTGATATTTGCCTTATCAATCAACGACTTGACTCTACACTCCACTCCGCATCTCTCTAGCAATTATGTAAAGTAAACAGCAGGCCAAGGCAGTCACCAGTCACGTTCGTCACATATTTCCTCGAAGTTCGCGTCGGAGATAACACATAAAAACGGTAAGACATTCGTCATTATATTTCATTCGCGTTCGGACTACAGCACATGTAGCATATTGTTTAAAACATTTGCGGTTGCAATCCGCACGACGTGCATCATTTATTGAGCAGTACAATTGCATTAACAAAACAAATATGTTGTGTATAGTAACCCCTATCTTGAAGTACATCACTTCGCCAAGTTCCTTAATGATGGATGACAAACACACGTATGAGAAACTTTCTATTCGAGATTCAGCTCGATTCTCCAAGAAATATGGCAGTACTAGTAATAGGAATAACACAAGGAATGAGTCATATCTCAAACATTATGTTGGACAAAGTGATACTTTACAAGGAATTGCATTGAAATATGGTGTAACTGTAAGTATAGTAATAATATCAATATAGAAAATGTGTGATTTTTATGAATATATTTACAGATGGAGCAGATACGAAGAGCAAATCGATTGTTTGCATCTGATAGCCTTTTCCTAAGAGAGTTTTTACTTATACCAACAACTGAAACAACAACGTCGACTGCTATGTCCACTGAACAGGCGACTGAACCTGCGGGATCGTCACAGGAACCGCCGTCGGATGCTAGTTCGAGGGTCACGTCGCCTAGTTATGATGACGACGAGGATTGTAAGGGTTTCTTGGTGAAGATCGACGCCGCCATTGCCAGCACCAAAGCGGACGTGAAGAAGATCCATAAGCAGAGCGAATTCGCGGAGTTTAGTAATGAAAGGCGGAAACCGGCTGTTAGTCGGATGCGGCAAATGGTTAACAACAATGGCACCTGTGATATTGTGAAAAAGCCTCAGACAGTGGTCATGGCTCAAGGGAATAAAATAAAGACTTCAATGCAAAGGTAAATTAATCAATACATAATTATATTTGTTACTAATTCATTAACACATAGTTTAAACTATCAGAAAAACATGTAAGATTATTTAATTTTATCATAAATATTGTTGTTTTAGTTTAATTTCTGATGAAGAAGATGTTTAAGATCAAAAATTCGTTTGTTGATTAAATAATAATTGTAGAATTAGGTACTTAAGTGGTACTTGAGAGTTAATTACTTGTTTTAAGTAACGATTTTAGTAACAGTATTTGTTACATAGCAACAAACTGCTAGTAGTTGTATTATTAATGTTGATTGTTTTTAGGTATCAGCAGCAACAGGACGAGCTGTTCGAATTGTAGCAGAAGGTGACAATCGTATACGTAAATCGTTTACGAGGCGTACGTGTTTAATATCTTTATTAATAATTTTTTTTTTATTAGAAATTCGGTACACACACACATTGGCAAATCTTCTTGCACATAAATATATATATATAAAACATGATAGAGATATCTCTGACTCGATAGATTTTCGTTAATACTAGACCGACAATAATAAGTCAAGAGGTAGTTTCAATTAGTTAACCCGATTAATAAGCACAATGATAAATGAGTATTTGTTACTAATTACGCACTGATTAATAAGTATAACATTAATATATCCAAGATTTCTATCTATTCCAACGAAAATAGTTATATATTTAGATGATGAACTACTTAAAACTGTACATATGTGTATAACAATTAAGTATATATAGCTATGAAATAGCTTCAAGAATTTAACTGCAATATGAAATAATGAAGTAAAATGCCAGAAGAAGCAGCAAATTTCATTTGTACAATAGTGTCAATGAGTAAATCGTTTTGTCACTTTCTGAAAGAGCGTCATTGTAAAGCAAGAAGACAAGAAGAGTCCAAAGACCGAACGACTGGTGCTAATTATACAAAAGGCGTTAAATGCGTAGTAAAGTCACTATGTAAATTGGTAACTAACGAGCATATTGCACATGGTTGTAATGATAACTGATTTAATGTGTATGTACATATAGAACACACACACACACACTGATAATAACCCAAAGTAAATCATCTCTGCTTACTTAAAACTTTTAAAAACCTCTTAGCAACTTGCTAATATGTCTCCTCGCATATTGTAATGCGCATGAAATGTAATTTAAGTTTTTCTTTCATGAAATAATTGAATCATTCATTGATTTTAAATTATGTTTAGTATGAATGAGGTTTTAAGGTCGACAGGATGGGGAATAATTCTAAACAAGAAAGCGCCTTTGTTTCGTTATGTAATCCTTCCATTATTTGATTATTCATTCATTTTTATGATCGCTTTCTATGTTATTATGCTCATATGATCATAAATTAGTCCATAATTACATCATATACACTAACACACATGAGTTTTACAACTTAGATACGCCATTAGTCAACAATTATGTACAATTTGAATATAGATTCGTGCGGAATTATCTTTTGCACTTTGCAATAACAACTACCATAGTAGAATGATAGCAAAGCAATAGTTTTCATTTTAACAAATTACCAAAGTCTTATCTCTTTTTTCTCTTAAACTACACATTAAACCAGTCAGCCTTTAATTTTAATCAAATTGAACGCAAGATAATTTAATTGCTTTGTAGAATAACATGTATATGATACTGTAATCTATTGAGTCTTCTTCAAAATCAACAGCATAATAATTACTTCTCTGTACATACAGATAATATTCTAGAATTGATGTACGTATAAGATCAAGGTTTAGTTAATTTCTTAATAGATTAATGTAAATTGCACATTATAAAAAAGCAATGAACGGGAAATATGAATGCGTGCGTGATGATACTGATGTTTCTACGTTCACTGATAAACTGTTATCATTGTAAATGTGATACATGTTTTCTGTGTGTATCTAATATACTTATTTAACGAGAAATTTTAAATTTAAAGCAAAAGCAGCTTGTTAAACATCAACAACGACAACATATCTTAATACGTAAATTATGCTCATATATTTATATATAGAATAATTGGTTGATTTCTTTTGATGGAAGATTTTTGCGAAATGTACATACGTAAATTGAATTCTAATTGAATTTTGTTTTGTATAAATAACCAACCCGTTTTCTTTTTCTTTTTTGTTATATTAGTGTTTTACTGTTTGTACATATTTAAGTTAATTATTTATACTCGTTACTCTTCTTAATAGTGCGTTTATTTATAGCTTTAATTCACTTATACTGCGATTTTCATTGATACCAAATGATAAGAAAATGACGAAAACTGATAATAATGAACAATTAATGATTTAATGATCTCAGTGGGTTAGTTTCCACTGTATTTATGCGTTAAATTAATAAATAAAATGGTTGTAAGTTTAAATAAATATTATATGTATGAAACTATAACACGCTATCATGTAAATATGCCACAAATGAAATTTCTAAAATATGTTGAACAACTAGATACAGTAAGCTTTATTTTTGGCATATAACAGTGTAATTCGATAGAAGATGGGAACAAGCAGGCAGCTAATTGCAATTCACAAATCGAATAAAATAACTTGGGTAGCTTGGTATGTTATAAAGTTGGATTTTTATATTAAATTCATTGCTTTAAATCGAGGTACATTGGAACTGAAACATAATTATGTATCAGTGTAATGAAATCAAGTAGATAAACCCTATAAAATTAATCATCTACATAAATTATACTTATTATTATTAATGAACTATATTTTATAAAATAACTGTTGTGAAAACTTTATATGTGTTTTGTTTTATTCAAAAGCTATTCGAAAACATTTATTGCTATTATTAATATGATTGATTTTGTTTTATTATATAAATTTGATAATTTGTCATGATTTAAGTATTATTCCAAGGCAATTTGTTTACTAATCAATTGTCGAATCCTCTCCTCATTCTTCAAAATATTGTATTTCACGTTGGCAATTTCTTCGCGTTCTTTTTTGATGTTTTCCTCAAGGTTTTGCAATTGTTTTAGTAATGGTTGATTACTCTCATTGTTTACTCTGGAATCATAATCATTTATGTTCGACAATTTCGGTAAAATTCCATGAGATGAGCATAAAACAAAAGTTCAAATATTTGTTTTGTCTGTGTTGTATGTAGTTTCAATTATATTAATCATTGCGTACCAAGCATATTAGCAATTTGATAAAACAGGACGGGATCAACAGGGTCTTATATTTTTCTATAAATCGTGCATTAGACGCTGACAAGGTCGGTTTGTGTGCCCTCCAGTCGCTATTTTGTTAAGTTCTTGTCTAGGACACGTACAATGGCAGAAGGAGAAACAAGGGCCACAGCTACAATTACAGCATCGAATTTAGAACCGAAGGGTCCCTAGACGCACAATCAATTTATGGCTGCTAAGCGCACATTCAATTTGAGCCTCTTCGTGAAGGGGCCTTCGCTTCCACTTTCGGGAGCCTCCTACCACTGATTACATAGATAACTTGAATCTTAATTTATAATACC
>JARJDU010004486.1:0-11725 GCA_030264695.1 Lissagria laeviuscula
TAGAAGCAGGTGTTAACTTCCGTTACTGATATTGTTTACTCCACGAAAAAAAAGCTGGAAAAATTAATTGGACGTTTTTGAGCATAAAATTATAACGTTGGGGCAGTCAGCAGCTGTTTTGTGTATAACTTCCGATTTTAATTCTACATTTATATTTAAAAACGGCAACGCCTCAAACGTTTGTCCACATGTTCGTTAAACGCATTACAATGTGCACTCCACAATTCGTACACGAACATAATAACAAACATTTAAGGTGTTGTTGTTTCTTCATTATCCTCTAAATTCATTAAACCGCATGAACACAGCCGGAAGACACAAATATAAATGCCCGACCACACACTTGTTTTCTGTTTTGTTTTACCTTTATGTTGTATTTTGTGTGTTCGCTCTAATTTCACTGTTTCTGCCAATATTGTATGTTACATTCCTCGATAATAATATCATTTATACATTTGTCATTCAATATACATGCGAGTAATTGTTTTCGCTCGTTGTTACTGAACAATCGCATCATTGTTGCGTGCTGTGTACTTAACAAAATTAACAAAAGCATGCTAGAGAATTATAAGAGCGCAGGAGAAGAGGACATATTACTGCTATAAGTTGTGTTGTTGCAAGTTGCTATTCATTCTCTGCTGGGCTTAGAAGTTCAACTGCGGCCGCATTGTTTGCTCAGAGGGAGAATTTATTTCTTCTTTTTAGATGCTCATTGCATTCGAACTGCACCATTGACGTCAACAATGAAGTGTTCGAAAACGATCCGTGTCCAGGGACAATAAAATATGTCGAAGCGCACTATCGATGTGGTACGGACGGTTAGTTTAGTTTTAGATAAGTTAAGTTCTCTTCGGGTAGTATTGGCGAACTTCTTACTTCACTTATTACTACCCATAATGGCAACGGCGGCGAACGCAGTAACATACAATATTGACAGAAACGAGGAAGTAATTGCGATTCGTGAGCGAATAGTTTCGGACAAGTCTATTTATTGATATCTTAACTTTTTACACTCAGGTGTAGCGAACATCAGAACTGCAGCATTCCGGCTAGCACAAGTATGTTCGGTGATCATTGTCAAGGTACACTCAAGTACCTCGAAGCCCACTATCAATGCCTACCTGGTAAGTTACCCTCAAGAATAATGGATGCTATACATAAATGGAATGGACCTTCTTAGTTTACAATTATTATTATTATTATTACATTCAGTAGCAAGTATTCTAGTAGTATTTTCATTCGATTTACTTCCTCGGTTTCTGCATATATATATCAACATAATCGAATATGGAATGAGACTTCTTTTTTTACCTTTTTTGATACCTTCTTGTGTTATGTCGTGTGTCTAAATGTAAAAACGAGAAGTTGACTTTCGATTGAATAATAATCATCCCCCTTCATAAGCCAAATTTATAGCTGCCACCACGACAACGACCAATCGACCAACGCCACCTTGGTTAATCACCTCGCAGCCTCCTATGTGGAGTACAGTCAAGACCTCAGCCAGACCACCTCCACCACCGCCCAAAGTCACCGGAACTCTATCACCTTCGCGTACAACAGCCGCGACTACAGCGTCCCTACATAATTCGCATACGCACGCGTCCACCTCAATCAGACCAGCACCAGTGCACCCTCCACCAGCCTCCGAGCCCGATGAAGATGACGAAGAAATTGTCAATGCCGATGACAACTTCAGTGAAGAGACACCAGTCAAGATTCCTAATGATGCTACCACTCTGCCATTCACGACGTCGCAACCTAGGAAAAATACAGGTACATTATCAACATTCTAAGCTTGTTGCTTAGATATAATCATGTTATCATCCGTTTTACAGATGGATCTGTCTCAGTGGTGCCATCCTCAAGCCTCCCAGCAACGTCCAGCGATAACGATGCTGATAATTGTCGGCCAGTAACAATGCGAAGCATATATTGGAATTGGACACGTGCCGGTGAAGAAATCCGTATCCAACCGTGTCCCGGAGGCACAACAGGTTTTGCCAGATGGAGGTGTGCAAAGACTGCCAATTTTGCCGCCCATTGGTCACCCGCAACCCCAGATTTGAGCGAATGCCGCTCGGTGTGGCTAACTAGTCTTGAACAGAGGGTAAATCTTGGCAAGGACCCATTGATCTCTATCACTAGTGACTTAGCCCAGGTGACCAGCAGTAAAACATTGACTCTTTACGGCGGGGACATGATGATTACTGCAAAGATCATTCAGAAAATGGCTCAGAAGATGGCCATGGATATTCAGACTTTCCCAGATACTCGACAGCGTGAGACCATTGTCACTGAAATGCTTCATGATGTAGTGAGGACTGGGAGTAATCTATTAGATTCTTCCCAGCATCCGTCGTGGCGGGATCTCAGCCACAAAGAACAAATGCGCGTGGCTACCTCGCTCCTAATCGGTTTAGAAGAAAACGCTTTTCTCCTCGCTGAAACAATAACACGAGAGAAAACCGTCGATCAAGTCGTCAAAAACATAAGTAAGGACATTAACCGTTCTCTTTTTCTCTCGCAGTGTTAATGATGAGAGTAAGGGGCATTAATTAATCAATTTCATTTCGATTTAATTCTTTGTTCCAGTGCTGTCGGTGAGGGTGCTCGACACAAAGTCCGTGACGACCGAGCGCTTCCCTGCGGGCGATAATAAATGGACATCGAGCAACGACACAATAGAATTACCGCAGGGCGCGTTGTTAGAAAACAGCGACGGGCGATTAGTGCGACTGGTGTTTCTCTACTTCGATCACCTCGAAGAGATTCTGCAGTGGCATCCCGAGTCGACGGAGGCAAGCTCCGGGCGGAATATCACACGAGTGCTCAATAGCAAAGTTATCTCGGCGAGTCTTGGCAAGGGACGCCATATTCAGCTCAAGGAGCCTGTCCGATTAACTCTGCGACATTTACAAACTGAAAACGTAACTAATCCGAGCTGTGTGTTCTGGGATTACACGACGAGCGCCTGGTCGGAGGAGGGCTGCCATGTCGAATTCACGAATCACACGCACACCACCTGCCTCTGCAACCACTTGACAAATTTCGCGATTCTAATGGATGTGCGGGCCGTTTATCTCCCTCCCGGTCATCAACTAGCGCTGCAGATCATTACTTACATTGGCTGCAGCATATCCATTGTGTGCCTCATACTGGCCATCATTACCTTTCAACTGTTTCGGGGGCTTAAGGTATGTTGGGTATTGTTCATGCTTTAACTTTGTTTTGTTTATGTTTACTTTTTGGATGTTCGACTAAATCCAACCAACAAGCAAGTAAGTCTCTGGCTATGATAAATCTTTGTTGGGAAGTTGGTGATGATTGATGGTACTTGAATGATTTCCTCCACGTTAATTCTAAGATTTAGAGTTGAGGAAATGTATATTTGAGAGAAAATACTTTTTGTGTGTTCCTTGATTTCGAAAACTGCATAAAAAGCAGCACGAATGCAAAGAAAAAGTTTCGCCTATATTCATTATAAATACCCGCTTGTCGGAAAGTTGTTAAAGTCATTTATATAGCTCGCCGTTGTTGCGAAGTTCACTAAGTGAAGTTGGAATTTTTTTACAGTGCGATAGGACGACGATTCACTGCAATTTGTGCGTGTGCCTCCTGATAGCGGAAGTGCTGTTCCTCGCAGGAATAGGAAGAACCGAAAACCAAATAGCATGCGGTGTAATCGCCGCCGTACTGCAATATATCTTTCTGTGCGCATTTGTATGGATGTTCTTTGAAGGTATGGGCTCAATTACGTTTTATTAATTACATTGCGAGTTCATGTTACACATTACAACACGACTGTAATTTGGTCCTTCTAGGTTTTCACCTATACGTGATGCTAATTGAAGTGTTCGAAACCGAAAAGTCTCGAATCAAATGGTATTACTTAATCGCGTACGGTCTTCCTTTGGTGATCGTCGGCGTTTCAGGGGCGATATTTCCGCATGGGTACGGCAACGAGCGTTACTGCTGGCTGCGTCCAGATAATTACTTCATCTACACGTTCGTCGGACCGGTGTCCATTGTTTTATTGGTGAGTTTGCGAATGCTACTGCTGGAATGTAATTCACCTGCCAATTCGTGCGGAAATAAATTGTATTATTCTACTGTTTCAGTTAAATTTCATCTTTCTTACGATGGCGATTGTGAAAATGTGTCGGCACGCCAATCCGACTGTTGCCATGAAGAACAAAGAACATTCTAGATTGGCCAGCACCAGGTAATAAGCTTAATTCTGGGGTAGTTTCTAACTTTGCACACTGTTGTCAGCATGTATGGTTAACATATTCATTGTTTTTGGACGCCAATTTTAAACATATTATCACAAAAACATGTCAATTCGATCTAATTGTTGGGCTCAATTAGGATCAGTAAAAAGGCGCATACTAGACTTTGTACATAAAGCAAATGGAAAAAACTTCTTGGTCTTTCTAATGTCAAACATTTTTCGTCTCTTGCATGGCGCTCGTTACCTTCTTCGTAACCTATGGTAGTGGAAAAGAGGAAAATGCACTTCAAAGCAAAATTCCATTTTACTTGTAAGAGATACAATTTAGATATAACTGTAGCATTTATTTCAACTTTTCTGTTTCTGTTCTTTCATCTTTTGAGTGTAGGTACGAAGCATGTGAGTTTGAAAATTATGTGGCATGTTGTGTAATAATTCGACAGAAATTAATAGAGCACGCAGAAATTTAAATGGTCAAATTATCAAATTTGGGGGTATCTGAGATAAATTCCCCAAAAGTTATTAGCATGAATTAATTGGAAATCGTGCGAATTTGAATTTTTGTTGTATTTGGATTTCTAAACTTTTATGTTTTGTTTGTTGCGCACTGAATATAATAACTATATAAGCATAGAGCATAAAATAAAACAATGTTATTATTTCAGAACATGGCTGAAAGGCGCAATAATCCTCATTTTCTTGCTGGGGTTAACTTGGACATTTGGATTCCTTTATTTGAATAAGGAGACTGTCGTCATGGCCTACATCTTCGCAATTTTGAACTCACTGCAAGGATTCTTTATTTTTGTATTTCATTGCGTTCAAAATGAAAAGGTAAGATGCTGCTCGACGCAAACAACTACTTTATTATAATAATATACAGTTTGCGTCGGTTTTATTAAAAAGATTGTTCTGATCGTAAGGCAAATGTAGTGCAAACTCGTATAAAACTAACTGTGAACGTAAAATATATTATAAGACAAAAATAATGTTACGAGGGAAGAGAAGAGATATTGGTTCAATAATTGTAACAATTCTCACATAAATCCAGATATTGTCAATACATCAGCAAATGTAACTGTGAATTAGCGAACAAATAAATTTGTAAGTTTCCTGAGCGTAACGTGTTTACTCCGTTCGTTCTTTATTGTAACTTACGATTTATTTGCAAACTTTCTTTTCACGCCCTTCGTATTTATAATTTGCTGCTTTACTTCTACTCCTCGCGCGATGTTATTTTTTTGCGTTTGTTACGATTACGGAACAACCTCTTTTCGTTTTCCTTTTTTACTTTAGCACGAATTCAGTTTTCGTACGCACGATACGGTCTCTTTGACGTTTTGTTATTATCTCCTGCAGGTGCGGAAGGAATATCCACGATTCATACGGAAACATTCGTGGCTTCCGAAATGTTTACGCTGCTCCAAACCAAACGCGACAAGCGGCAGCAGCAGCGGAAGTTCGGGAGTCGGGAAAGAAGGTCGTACTAGTCTCTACCCGGGTTCGAATGGCAATCCGTCCGCTCCGGTGGACAATTCTGTACTTTCGCAACATGGAACAAGTGTGGGTACCAATATAGTCTCCAATAACCTTAATAATGTGCGTCCCGCCGCGTCGGTTCAGTTCCTCCCTCGAACCGAACTCAACAATGCTAGCACCACCACGATGAACCACAACCGACTGCATAATATATCGCAACAAGGTACCTTGTATGCCCAAAACGATTGACAGACATTTTTGATCATCATTGCCTTTCTATTAACTATGTAAATCTTCAATAACACTTAGCTGTTTGATCCTTAAAAGGACTCAGTTAGTCAGGGAGTTCAATTTCCCATTTCACAAGTTGTAATTGTTATCATCTCAGCTGCTTATACTAACTGTCGTGGTGTGCTGTGGTGGTGCGTGCATTGCGTACCTCCTTTCTACGCATGTTGTTGATCTCTGATGGTAATCTGTAGTAGAAAACCAATCTCTCCCGCACAATTAATAATCGCCTGTTTGTAACTGAACTAACATTATGCTCTTAACGCTTATCGCTTAACTCATTTGCAAATGAACGAACGAAACCGATTTGTTGTCTGTAAGTGCGGTTTCGATGGTCCGGTGTGACATGGTGAAGGAATCCTCTCCGTCTGTTACAGTTGCAGCGGGATTGGAAAGCGCAGAGTCTAACCAACATGAACCGGGTAGGCAAAGTATCTCTCCCTGCTTCCACAATGGCTGCTACTCTAAGCAGACAGCCGTCGCGAGCAGAGCAAGCCGCCACTGTAGAGCCCCCCAACACTTCTACTCTACCTTACATTCGTAACTTCTATAAGCAATCCGCTGTCAATGCTAACCACCTACCTAAGTCTGCTTCTACTTGGGGGCCTCTACATAAACCCTTACATTGGAAGGTGCGTAACGTAGAAAGTCTCATCAGGATTTACATTAGAAAATATCAAATTCAATTTAACTAACTAGACACATTCGTCAGATCTATGAGATTTAATTGTCGCCATGTCACTATCAGAATCTGCAATTGATCTCCTGCATCTGATCAAAATGTGCAGACCTACACTATCAATACAACTTTAATGCGTGTTCACTATGAAATTGTAGTTTTGTTTTTGTTTTTGGATATATCACAATCTTGATGGAGCCTTTCTATATTTGGGTACTGCTTCAAGCTTGTTTATCTCCCTTTTCATACTGATTAACAACCCTTAACGTTATTTATTCTAAATCTCGCACAACCAACACCAAATTACTACAACTTGACTGTTCTCTGTTCACAGAACATTTCTTTTAAGTCGTATAGTCGAGACTCGGGCCACGGTGGATCCGAACAGGAAGAATCGCCAAGATCTCATGTGGTACTTGCGGACGGAAGACCAAACAATTACAAAGACAACAGGAGGCAGCCCTACATATCCGAATACAATCATACAGGATGCAACAATGCTCAGACAATGGAATACGGCCGTCGCACCGATTCGTTGCCACATCCGAAACATCTCCCCTTGACGCAACACCAATTTCGCAAGAAGAACGGCAACACCCTCAGGGCAAACGTCCCCTGGAATCATACGTACACCGAGATTCACGACGGTGGACGGATGCAGCGCGTCGGCCTTCCGGAAGATCCAGATCCTGTCTACGAGGAGATCGAACGGAACGAGATCCAAGTCTCCGACATGAGCGATGAGGATGGCAAACGACAGAGTGACATGAGTCGCCAATCGTCCCGCTCGTATGGAGATCATCGCCCACTTATTCCATATAGTCCTGCCACTGAGCATAACATGCACGCCGCGATGGATCCACACATGGATATCTATCAAAGTCGGCGGAATATGTACCGCGGGGACACCGCGCGTTCACTTGCTGCTGTCTTAAACGGCGATACCGTCGTGTGCCATCTGCAACCCCCCGACACGTATCCGCATCCCCATGATCCGTACAATTCGGGCACATTTGTCCTGCCACCCTACGGAGATAGTTAGAAAACCTGCCTATTGCGTAAGTGTATATCTGTGATTCCTTGATCAGACTTTTCGGTCATTACATAATTAAGTAAGCTCAGAGTGTGAACGAGTTAATACTGATGAAAAGTGATAATTTTATAATGAACTATTTTAATAATTAATTTATAAATGAACAAACGTAAGCAAATTGATGGTTGAAAGAAACATGGAAATTTATGTGAATGCGAATGTCTATTGTAGATGTGAGTTATTCGAGTCATACTGTATTTATATTACTTTTTTCGCTGCTCTATAATCATATTGTACATTTCCAAAATTATTGCAGAATTTTATGGGTTCTTTGAATAATAATTTGTCATAACACTGTGGCAAGTTTTGTGTATCTTCAAATTTATAGATAATTTTATTTATGTGCCGTAAATTGAAGTTAAATTCATGCTAAATGAATTTAGATTAGTTGCTGTTTGCACTAGATGATGCACAAAACTTGTGTTTTTGTTAATTCTTATTTTCATTAGTGTATAATTAAAGTGTAGAAACAAAGACAAACACATCCTACTTAAAAAATAATATATGAATATACAAACAATATAAATAAATCAAGCATAATATGTAAGTTATCACAATCCCATTAAAGTCAGACAGTTTTAATTGAGCCATTTTTATGTTTTAAAATATTATTATTTTAAACAAATATCTAAATTTTTTATGTACTAAATACTAATTATTGACTGGATTTTCAATCTTCGTTGCAAAAATAGCGCTTCTTGATGATAGCTTGCACAATATTTGTAAATACAGATAAAAACTTAACGACCTACCTTCTGTAAGCTGTACTAACAGCAAATCTTGTAAAAACAATGATTTACGAAGAACGATAAAACTGCAATTCTATGATATATATTCATATGATTGTTTGCATCACTGGCATTTAGTAGAACGGGGCCAGTATCAAAGACATGCTATTATTTTTTTTATTACTTCTTAAACATTTATTCTATTATTATGTATTTATTCACTTAATTTTATATATATATTGACGCTTGTTTTTGATGGTGGCCTTTTTACATTTGTACATGAGACGGTGTCAAGTTGATAAAATGTATCGAGAATATTAGTTATTATAATGTTGAGTAATATTATGTTTTATTGTAAATAATGTATAGTGCTTTGTACATGTTGACATTAGTCAGGACGAAACAAAAAAAAAAGAGATTGTTAATACAGCTATGTTTTAGACATAGCCGAAAACAATACACCATTATAAAAATGTATTAAATTTTAAAATTAAACTTCAAAGTCTGACCAATAAATTGAGAAATCCTTTTTTCAAATATGTTTATGCTACTGGTATTTGAAATGTTTATTAAATAGATTCATTATTAATACGTGAAGTAAAGACAATGAGAGGGATATGCATTTCTTGAGGGCTCTTTCTACTGCTGCAGTAATTACATAACGTATTGAGTGACGTCGCAGGAACTGTTTGTTTGGTGAGTCTGCTTTGCGTGACTCAGTACGTCGCGACCTGTTAAGACTTGTCGTTGTGTTCCACGTGAGCGCTCAGTAATTTTGCATTAAATTCGATTATTTCCATAGTACAGTACTAATATTACGTGTAATTAACAATTATAGATTTTAAAACTGTGTTATACAAACATTTAGTTCCGCGTACAATCTGTAAGTGCAGTGAAAGTGATCAAATAGATCTGTGTCGTCCGTCGGAATCATCAGAATTGGAGCTAGGGTACTTTCTGCTTCTTCTCCTAAGGATTAATTAATAAAGTATGCACGTACATACATTTAACTTAAATATTAAAAACCGAAATAAATTATTAAATGAATATTTGGCATGCTTTTGACCAGTGTTAACTTGCATCTCGCGCAGCAACGTGGTTTGTTTATTTATGCCGGTACTATAAATTGCAATGTTCTTGGAAATTCCTAATGTTTTTATTAGAATTTGATAGTTTTACTTCTGTTAACGATGCATATGGTCTAAACGCAACTAGTTAAACGAAATATAAGGTAAATACCGGATAGCAATAACAATCGAATCGGAATATAAATCTGGCTACGTGTATTATTTTAAGATCTTCGTTTTGTTTCCTTATTCTTAGTACATACTTTCTATTGCAAATGGTATGTAATTATTCTGCTGTGGTGACATAAAATTTAAACAGAAATATCGTACGTTTTGTTCGGGTTGCTTTAGAATGGTCAAAATTAAATTTTAAACTGCTCCGAATAGCAAATTTAATCTACTTCCTCTATTCACGATTAATAAACTAAAACGGAATGTCGCTTTTTCTCAATATTTGATATTCAACCTGAGTTTTAATTAAATCAATGTCGCCGATCCGTCGGAACGATGAAACAAACACGGATATTGCTTATAAAACGTTAACACGCGAAACAGAAGAAAATTCTTAGTAAAGGGCCCACAAAAATGTGTGAATCAATGCTCTAAACAAAATAACTAATTAGTTAACAAGTTTTTGCAAGCTTACACCTTATTTACATTCCGATGGAGGCGATACGAGTTGTCTATTCAAGCGACCGACGGCTGATGTTACCAGCAATATTAAGATTCCCTAAACTCATTATAATACAACGTTTCCGCATTCGAAACTGAACAACATTTGTCGACATGAGTGGTGTAAGCAAACAATAACAACGGTGGACGGAATTTTTTGTGAAGTTCATGAACAACATTCGTCTTCTTGATGACAAAGTTCATCGAAGAACTTGGATACAGTGCCTTCATCTATGGAATTCTTGAACTTCTATTATTGTGGCTCCCCATCAACAATCATCTTATACCAGGTAAGCATTTAATGTTAATTTTTCCTTAGTTAGGCAAATAAATATACTAATTTTAAATAAAATCAGATATTAGAAGCATACATGGCACATCATCACCGGCTTGCAAACAGGATCGATAAACGTCCAACTTCAGTATTGAGTGTTGGACAACAAGGACCCATCGCGCGGCACATCAGGCATATTGTTAGTTGGCTTACATTCACCAAAGGACATTGTATCGAGGTCAGTAATCAGTATAAGTTACGTATGATACTAATTGCATTTGTTTTAAAAACTTGTTGTATTTTTAATCAACATACATTACATTAGTAGTATTTATTTGTTTGACTTACCTGTTGTATACTTACTAATTGAATTGAATTATATTTCAGGGAGTTCCTCCGAAATCCTGATTATGGGGCGAGTAGTAGGGATGATTGCCAGCAGAAAGGATTGCCATTTGCGTAGCTTTTAACCCTGCTGCTTTGGGTTGTTGGTATCCTTCTTTCCATGTGATATTTCCATGCATCCAATCAATCATGTGATACATCTAAAGGACGATACCAACAACCCAAAGCAGCAGGATTAAAAGGTATACAAATGGGGCACTACCCGGCACCAGTATCAACGACGTAAGCTAACACCGCATGATGGACGGCCACCATTCGATGTGGGACTCACAAGCAACAGTGTAAATCAGGACAGGAGGACAATCACCGAGAGATTTAGTATAATTGGAAGACATGTTTTGTAATATGTACTCTCTGAGGACATTGGACAACCAGGACCCATCAAGCGGCATACCAAGAATTTTTAACGGGGTTAGTATAATTAATGTTTGATTCTTAATTCTATTTATTTCAACAAATTTACAGCTTACTAATATTTATTTGTATGACTTACCTGTTATATACTTACATTAATTAAATTTTATTTTAGGCAATTCCTCCGTAATGCTGATGCCACATCACAGTCGCATCATATACCGGCGAGTTGTACTTACAGCAGTAATGATTACCAGGAGAAACAGGATTAGATATCAACAACCCCAAGCAGCAGGATTAAAAGCAACGTAGATGCGGTACTACACGGCACCAGAATTGATGTAAAACAACAACAATGTAGATCGCAGGAAATTCACAGAGGGACTTGGCAAAGGAATTTAGTATAATAAGAAGACATGTTTTGTAATATGTAATATTTATTTCGTCTTGTA
>JARJDU010004583.1:0-11571 GCA_030264695.1 Lissagria laeviuscula
AGAGCACAGCGCGTGTTTAGTTTAGATTGATATTATTTTCCTTGTTCATATTTCTTCAATTTAGTATTCGAACCAAAATGTTTGTTCTATTATAACTTGTTTATAATTTACTATGAAGTATATTAAGTATTTCGTTGTAATTATTATTATTATCGTAAAAACCGCAGGCTTATCCGGGCATGACCCCGCAGGGTTATAATCCACAGGGTTGGGGCGTCCCCGGCTTCCAGCAACAATGGAACGGCCCTCAACAGCCTGGCAATGGCACCGGCGATGGACAACAAGGTCAAGTACCGGGATCACAAATGCCTGGTGGCGCTGGTCAACCGGATTATTCTTTACAATGGGCGGAATATTACCGATCGTTAGGTATGCATCGAGAAGCTGAAATGATTGAACAACAAGTAAGTGACACTATTATTACAATTATTATTCATAATATGATTTTAAGTTTTACATTTAATGACTGTAACTTCTCTTTTTAGGCCAAAAGTAAAGGCGCTCAAGCACCTGCTCCAGCAGCCGCACCTACCTTAACGAATGCTGCAGGAGCGACGCAAGCGGCAACAGCACAGGCAGCGGCGGCGGCAGCTGCAGCCGCTGCATCGCAACCTGCTGCTAATGGTGGTCAACCAGATTATAGCGCACAATGGGCGGATTATTATCGCAGTTTGGGTAAACACAAAGAAGCTGAGGCTATCGAAGCCCAAATGAAGAACAAAGTAAGCTGATTGGTACATTGGTAAAATGCCTTCAATATTTATTGTCTTCTTTTGTTATTATTAAGACTAATGCCCCAGCTCCTGGAGGTGGGCAACCAAACCTTCAATCTTCACAAGCATCCATGACTTCTGCTTATCAGCAATCTTATGGTGCATATCAAGGACAAGCAGGTAACTAGTATATACTTCAATATACACTCATATCTCGGTTTAAGGGACTCTTGTCAGTTGAAGATCATGAAGTTGCCTAAGCTTTTCACAAGAAGCTTTCCTTGACAGTTAACCGTGAAATTTCCATTGATTTAACTAAAACTATGGTTCGTTTTGCTCAATCATGACATCACACCCTGTTTTTCGTTAATATGTCCGTTAAACCGAGGCATTGGTGTATTGAGAATTTAGCTGAAATCCTATTTTAATCATAATACTATGTTATTAAGGATATTATGGGGCACAAGCAGGACAAGCCCCGTCAGTACCGCAAGGTGCTGGTGGTCAATATAATTTCGGATATGGATATGGTGGTGCGCCTGGTACTCAACAACAAACACCGCAACAAGCTCAACAGCCATCATCAGACAACTGAACCAGCTGAACATTGATCTCACCGAAACACAACGCAAAACGTGAGTATATATAGTATATATATATATATAAATTGCATATTCTTCCTTTCTTTCCATTTTTAATTCGAAATATTGTTCTTCTTCGACGTGTTTATCATTTATCTCTATAATGTTTATATATAATCGACGAACCTCGCTTTTATCACACATATATATCACATTATGTTGATTTTAACAAAACAATACCATACCCACGAGTTTCTTTATCTCTGAATTCTCCATATTATGTATATGAGAAGCAACCGTTATTATGCAAACGTATAACCATATTCAATTATGTAAATTGATTGACTTGATTAGCACTATTTATCTTGCTATTTCCATGTATTTCTATGTTTTGTACTACACATTTTTATATAAATTATTTTTATGTCACATTCATCGAGAGAATTGTCAAATTGCCAATTCGATAATTAGCCACGATACATATATATATATTATGCACGTTTGATATTCGTCATTGACGTGACGACATTTTTATTATTGATTTGTTGATTTCCTTGATGTTGTATGATATATTTCATTTGTGTGTGTATGTGTGGCTACTATGCTCTTTGTCATTATTAAGTTAGGAGCAGAATGTGGGCAATTGCAGGCGAGATCGCTCGTAATCGGCGGCCGTAGTTTAATTGGCGACATTTTCTTTGGCTTGATTTATTTGCTCAGTTACACTTTTATCTCTTTAAATGTACCTGTACACCTGTATGAACTTCTTTTTGTTTACTTGTGTCCCTAACGTACTTGCAATACTAATTAAATTCATTCATTTTAGTGATGCGATACATAAATAACTTTGTAGTAATAATTGTGTTGTAGATATATAATTAATCTGTGCCTATATGGAATATAATTATAATTTTCTATATTGGTTACAGGCTATTTAAGTAGTAATGAATTTTGAATAGTATTTCTAGTACTGTTAGTTAATTTTTGCAGGCAATATGGGTCCCATGCATTAAGCGATCGCTTCCAATCTTTTGTTTTCTTGTGTAATTTACAGATATGCTCTATCCCTATTGTCACCGTCGCCACTTGAAATTGCCATTTGAAAAAAAATCCAGGACTGCTACTCTGTTAAAATCAATCTCGTTGAACATGTCACGATGAACATTACCATAACATGTGAATAATATGTCTCTTGAAGTTGCTATTGAATGATGAACATGTTGATTATGGTTTGTTGATTACCTAAAATAGAATTTAGGTGCATAGCTGCTACGAAGAGATCGATCAGCCACACACGGATGCGTTACAATAATTCATGAATATCGAAAGAAAAACAAACAACAAAAAAAAATTATTGCATTGCAAGTATTAAGTAATTAAGGGATATTTTTATGTACGAACTGAAGAGAATATTGAGTTGCGCGGAACGGGACAAGAGGGCATGTAACATATACTTATTAGAAAGTTATGATTTATTGTTTTTAGGTTTATTACATTTGTATCAAATAAGTTTCATTTAATATGTTTTCTTCCCCATATTTTCAATTCTTCGTTTGTTTTAGTTTCTGTTGTTTTGTTTTTGATTAATTGGGTGATTATTTCATCATTCATTTATAAAACACTTAAACGTATTATTCAATATCTCTATAAGTTTTATTTCTACTAGTAAAAAAATAGTATATTGCAATGCAATTACATTTATTCTGGGTTTATATTTATAAGCAACATGCATTATTAACCGTATCACTAATTAATTAGTTGTTCAAAAGAATTTTATATATAAGTATCAGAGTTGGATTACTACATAATTAGGGTGACCTGATTCAAAACAACAACAAAAATATGTAGCGTTTCAATGGACGATGAAAACCAATATAATTAACATAATACATACAACATTTTGGATTTAAACATAATATAAATTTGTAATATTTGTAAATCCAAAATTGTGTAGATGACGGACCCAAAATTTGAACAAATCACAGGAATAGAATGTAAATATGAATATTTTCTATATAATAAGCAGATGTTTTCGAGTATGAAAAAGTCACTACTTTGGCTTAGAAACATGCGAGATTTAATTAGCAGATGCAAAAATAACGTGTTGATAGTATGAGAGAAAAAAAAATGTCTTCTACATATAATAAATTAAATATGATGCTGCACTTAACTAATAATAATAATTAAACAAAATGTAACTAAGTAATTTTTTAGCTTCCATTTTAAATCTAAAGCAACACTTGCAGAATTGCTAATAGTAGTTAGAACTTAAGAGTATACTATATTAATATAAGTATATAATATATACAAATATGAATGGCATTTGAAAATGGTAAAGATCTAAGGTATAAACCAAAGCCATATGAAACAACGTTAATATAACACGAATAATAAATTATGAATAAGATATGAACATTAAATCGATTTATAATAAAATATGGAATAAGAAGTAAAATTCACACTAACACAATTTTTCAATGAACGGCTTATGGTAAAAAGTGTTATATATATATAAATTAAGCAAGTTAATCCAGTACTAATTAACTTGCTTAATGATAATATTTAATTACAATATCAATGGCCATTGGGTAACATATAAGTACATATTCTGTTCAGTACGATACCTGCTTCATATTATTATGTTCTATTAACATTTACAGGTGGAAAATGCATATAAATTGCAAATAGTTACACATCCATTATGGGCAAATGAATGAATATGAACATATTTTATTTAAATATTTGTAACATTGTGCGACAGTCCTTTGCAGTGTTTATCATGTTTATTGTTAATCTGTATTATGCATTGAAATGTTTTCACATACAATGTTTTCATACAGGTAGATGTCTAGGAACGTGATGCGGACGTGGGAGAACTACAATTATATTATTCTTGATGCAATTTGTAATTATCTCGCTTCCACGAAACATGAATCTCGAATCATATGACGTTTAAAACGATGATCGCTGCATAATATTTTTACTTGATATATATATAGATATCTACTATAATATGCATTATGTACATTTTTGTATTTGCCATTGAAATTGTTTTTGTAATTGTAATTTATAACAATAGTCGACATAATACTGAAGACGAAGACATTTTTTGAACACTTGAATAATTCGATCTACATACAATGAATCTATCAATACTCGATAGCAAATAATTCTTATTGATAAAATTGCTCTTATATTATTATTACTACTATTACTATGATATCTATGATTATGATTAAACATTAATACCATTGTGCTTTGTATGAGAACCAGTACCATGTGTTTTTAGGTATTCAACAACAAGAGCAGATGTTAACAATCTAATTCACATAATTCAGGTAAACGACATCTATTTCCATATATTTCACTACTGCCTTTTGTAATTGTATTTTAATTTGTGCACCTGATAACATCATTGCATATATTTCTTGTATGTGTCACATTGCAATATAATTGATTTCGTATTTTATTTGTATATCTCGCAAATTTTTGATGAATTGAAAAACTGAAACGTTGATTATTATTATTATGAAGATATGAGAGTCTTGTTCCTTGTTCTCTTATTAGGTTCATACTATTCATATCATACATAATTTTGAAATGTGCATAATACATATCACATCATTACACATGTCATGTATAATAATTGTTTATATAATTTTCACACGTTCATTAATTACTTAATGTTTCATACAATAATTGACAGTTGATGCCATTACCATCTTGAGAAATTGTAGTGCTTTATTAGTAAGTAATCTGTGTTTGAATTGATTAGAATGTTGCAAATTTCTAATTATTAGTTATTGATATTGTTGCAGGCCTTACAGGAGAAGGTGCCTCGACTTTTTTATACACATTTTGTTTCTGTTAACTGATTTGTTCTTGTAGTAACTTATATATTTATTATCTAGCCTTCCTATATATATATTTTCGGTATTTTATTAAATTTTTTTATTTACCAAAGAGACAGTTTTATGATACCAAAATACTAAACGTGTATGTACATTATTTTGCTCTTTGTTGCTAATTATTGTTCTCTCCCAAATTTTTTTTCTTCAATATTTGTGTGCTTTCTTGTCAACTTTAACTTTGTGTTTGCCGCTTGTTGATTTTGTTTGATTCGGTTACCTAATCGGTCTTCTGCATTGAAGTGAAGACAGACTTAACCAATGCGTGCCTTGATCTTCTTCTCGGCTTGGCGTCTGATGTCCTGCAACGTCTTCTCTGGAATTGTGGTATTCCTGAAACATGTCCGGTATATTTTTATAGCTATCCGAAGATATACTTTTGTAATATGAAAAAAGAAAACAATAATTAAAGTGTTGCTTCTTACTTGAGCGATTCTAGTTTACGATCTAAAGTTTCGGCTAACTTCATCTTGCGCACTTCTTCCTCAAGTCGAATGGCTTCACCTTCTTCCATGGATTGTCGACGACGGTCAATAAGTTGCTTCTCTTTATTATTTACTTGTATAAGTAATTCACGTCTATTCTTCTCGGCTCTCATCTTCTCATCTTTGCGCTTTTCCAATTCGCGTTCGTAGATTTCTCGTTGTATTTTACAAACCTGCAAAATTGCAAGTTTAACAACAGAATTTTTAATATTATTGTTAAATTAGTATGTATAGTAATATATACCTTAAAGAAGTCTTCTTCATCTCTGGCGATTTCAGTAGCCTGACCTCTACGTATATCCTCAACTTGTTTCTTTCTTTCTATACGAAGTTTCTCAATCGCTTCCTTTCTACCAAGTACCTTTTCCTTCTCCTTTTTTCGCCATTCGCGTTCAGCTTCTTCGTGCAATCTGAATAGATTCATTTCTTCCCGTTTGATTGCCAATAACTGCTCTTCTTTGACTCTTTCCCCAAGTCGTTGACTATCCGCTTCCTTAACTTGTTTCAGCATTGCTGCCTGTGCTTGTCTTTCCTCAGCAGCTTTCTCCTTCGCCATTACAAATTCTCGAATCTGGAAACATTGCAATTATCAATCATTTCACTTCTGAAACGTTCGATGTTGTTATTTATCTACCCGAATTTCCTGATATCGGTCCTCTTCCTCTTTCATCTGTCTAAACTTCGCAGCTTCTTCATTAGCTTTCCGTAAATCTTCTCTTGTTTCTTTCTGCTTTCGTTTTTTAGCTTGCGCTTCTTCAAGTTGCGCTTCCTGGAAGGCTATCAACAGTTTATTACTATTCCTAGCTTCTTCTTCTCGCTTTTCCCGCTCAATAAGTGATTGTATCTCGTTCGCCTTTAACTGCTCCTTCACTTGACTCACAAACACTCTGTTTTTCCTTTCGGCATCGAGTTGTTTCTGCTTTTCTTCTTCAATTGCACGCTGGCGATTTTGTTCCATCATGAGATCCAATCGACGATCTTCGTTCTCTAACTCTTTAGCTATAATCTAAAACAAATAATTTCCAAAGTCGCACGTAATTTGTATCTTTCTTACATTATTACTTAAACTTACTTTCTTTTCCATAATTTGCGCTTCGCGTATCGCTAAACATTTGCTCGCAAGAATAATGCCATTAAGTGATTTGACTTCGTCTTCTTGTTCCTGGCGTAATTCCAAAGCTCTTTGCAGCATGTATTGGTTCTTCTTGAGTGCATCAGTCTCGGCTTCTTCCAAAATCGAGCCTTTTTCAGGCGCATTCGTTTGTAATTTATGCAGCAATTCTTTGCGTTTGTCGGATTCCATGCGTTGCTGTTTTTTGCGCATCTCGGCTTCTCGTAGCATCGCAATCTTTTCTTCTTGTGTTACCACTTTCGCTTGTTTTTGTAATCGTTGCAGATCGGATAATGCTAAGATTCCAGGGATATCAATTGGGGATCGACTTGGAATGATAATGCTACCAGCTTGAGTGTTGGTACGTATATCTATTGATGGTTTGCCTTCTTTTGCATTTTGTGGGACGTAATGAATAGGTGTGCCGTGTACTGTATGATTGCATTCTTCAATACTGTAATTAATAATAATTTTAAGTATTTATATATATATGAAATCTATTAAAATATTTATGAATATGAGAAATGTAGATAGAAACTTCTTACGTGTGATCTCCTTTTGCTCGGGAGAGTCTCTTGCGTTGTGCCATTGTCAGGTATTAAAGTTATTATTTGTATAAAAAAATAAAAGAAATTAAAAAGAACGCAAGAGGAATGTAAATTGTACGTTTGCAGTTGCGTTTTATGACAATGAATGACAATAAACTTAGTAAGGCTAGTTTTGTTGTCATGGTGATGTTTAATTGACCAAACTTTAGAGTATCCTAAATTCTAAACGTTTCTAGATTTAATTCTATAACTTTTTAGTTAGTTTAACTACAATTAGCAAAATTTTATAATTATAGCAAAACCAGTCAAAGTTTGTGATTAACTAAACCTGCTTTAGGAAATTTGATTTTATTACCATTGTAACGCTAATTTTATAAATTTTAAATTTACCATTAAATTAATTATTGTCAAAAGTTCAATTATCTTAAAATGAGTATTATAATTTGTTTATAACTTTTGCAAAGTTTGGTTTTAAATTCAAATTTATCACCAAGTTAGTGACTTTTATGCCCTAGTGATATTTCAGCTAGTTTCAAAAGTTAGTTCCACAGCCGTCGGCTCGTCCATTTTGTTTTGTGACTTGGTTGGTGCACGCCGTTTCTGGTTCAGCGCTGATCAAATTGAACGAAATATTTGATTATCTCGACCAGAAGCTATTCATATAATCTGTTTCCATAATGGTAAGCTACGTTTATTACACAAAGTTTTTTTTTTCTACCAACTTTTCTTAAATTTGATAGTTTTTCTATTATAACCTTAAAACACGTGCCAATATGCAACAATTAATGCATTCAATTGTTTATAGGCTACCATGGGTAAGGAAAATCCGGAAAAGCCCGGTCAAGAATCCGCGCCTATCCATCGCATTCGTATTACATTGACTTCCTGCAATGTACGCTCCTTGGAGAAGGTTTGCAGTGATCTGATCTCCGGCGCAAAGAAACAGAAGTTGCGCGTCAAGGGACCTATCCGCATGCCGACCAAGACATTGCGTATCACCACTCGTAAAACACCTTGCGGTGAAGGTTCCAAGACTTGGGATCGTTTCCGGATGCTTATCCATAAGCGTGTCATCGACTTGCATTCGCCATCTGAAATTGTTAAGCAGATTACATCTATTTCCATTGAACCTGGTGTAGAAGTTGAGGTCACCATTGCTGATTCTTAAACTTTTGTGTTTTCTATTTCATTAAAAAATGAAAGAAAATAAGAGAAAAAATAGTAAAACAATGCATTTTGTTATTTTATTATAGTAGTCATGTTGATGTTTACATTTCCTATTTTTTTAACAAAAACATTAACAATTAACATTTCTTGTAAATCACAGCCAAGTGTTGTGTTAAATCTGGACATTTATTTGTGGACATGTACAAAATAATCTGTAGGCTACCATCATCTAATAATTTAATTCTCCTCTCAATGCCTGTTACTTGAGGTTCTTTCACATGTGGCGATCGACCAATACTAGTGCTCTTTAAAACAATATTTGTTCCATCAACTTCACCTTCTTCTATTGTTGTTAAACCAAAATTGTGTGCAAGTAAAAGACAGACTTCCATTGTATGAGGCTTGATTTTCATGTAGCCAGTCTCTAGATGCATGGGATATTTCTCAGTAGCATGCCAAGTTGTGGAATGATAGTTGAATAGTGGTTGGCCCCATGAGGTGAATTCCAATTCTTCGCAGTATACAAATGGTGCTACTGTATCAGAATATTTTCCATGTGCAGAGATTGATTGCCATTTACCCACCAGGAATTTCAATGGGGTTAATGCCTCATGTATTGGTTTTGGATTCATTTCGATGCACAAAGTAAATTCTATTTACCTATATATTTTTAAGTACAGTTCACTTTGTAATTGTGATATAAACTGTTGAGTAAAATTAGTCTTTTAACTGTAGGTGTTATGTTTATGTGTTATGAGGGGAATTTATGTTACAAGTTGCTAAGACTGATCAAAGATTTTGGTTTGATGGGGGAAATAAAGCAATAAATCAAATGTTTTTTTTTTTAGATTATTAAGGTGCATATATAAAAGTAATGTTAGATCGATTGAATGAATAAGTATGTTTTTATATAATAAGTACATCTTCTATGAAATTTTCATTTATTTTGTTTGTAAAATTGCACTATATGCAACCAACATAGCATGTATAAAATTTTGAGTGTTTCAGGTGCTGATTGGTTGCTGCATGCGTAGCGCTGTCGCTTATCTTTTGTTCGTCGCTATTTGCAATCTAAACATTTTTGCATTTACTTGTGTTCCGCTCATATTTAGTGTAGTGTAAGTAAAACTATTACCACATATTTTTTTGGTAATTGCATTTGGAAACGCGTAGCTGTTCGTATGGAGACAACGCACAAAGCTCGGTCACCTTAAATCTACAGACATCTAAGCCGTAGAGCTTTTTTTTAGTTCAAGCAGCTGACGCAAGATCGCATAACTTGTAAATTCTATAATTTTAATTATATTTATTTATTTAATGCGCGATCAAATATTGCAATTCTGCGTAAATGTTTTATTAGTTTTAATTTTATTCCATGTTCAGTATTATTAGATAATGCTCTCACATTCATCTCTGTTATAGCATTTTAGAACATACTTCTACATAATGCTATGCTATGTTAATGAGTTTAGTACTGGCTTTCTATAATTTATTGTCTATCTTTAGCTATCATTACAATTTCTACTAACATTTATACTAATAAATATTAATTGTATATCCTTCTTTCTTATAATTGATAAAGTAAGACATAGTGCATGTGAATGCATTATAATATGTTGCAATCAGCTGCTTGTGTATTGATTGTAAATAAAAATTTACTTATAATAATGGAATGATTAAAGAAATCATACAACTTGTTAATTTAAAAACTGAAATCTGGGACACAGCACGTTGATTTATGTAAACAAACTCTCAGTTAGTAGTCAGATAAAGCTACTAAGTCATATAACAATAAAACTGTCCTTTGTGTAAAGCTTGAAACTTTTTGCAATCAGTTGCAAGAAACAAAAAATATAAAATTATCAAAACTTTGTCAACCTAAAAATTTGATCGAAGATTACCAAACAACTCATTTATATAAAACAATGTTAAACTATTTAAGATATAATTTTTCTCTTTAAGCCTATGTAGTTGTTGACAATGTATTTTCTGTATGTCTGACGTGTACTTCTTTGTTACTTTTCAGAAAATGCCTCCTTTGTCTTGTTTAAAGCTTCATATTACATTTGAAAGTAAGCTAAGTAGTGTATAAGTGAACAGAATGAATAACATTTAGTTGTAGTAAGATTAGACTTTAAAGAAATGGGCTGAAGAAAGATTGCTAGCGTGGTGTGTTATCCAAAATTATGATGTTTTTAGTTCCATTCTTTTGTATATTTATATACTATACTTTTGAAGTAATGATCGCTTAGTATTCCATGACTTAATAATATAAATATTGTTATTATAATAACATCCCATCTAATGTGAGGCTGAGCAATTTGTATTTTTGTTTTCATAATAAACGGCAAACCGCCAGTTGGTATAAATAAATAAATAATTTGTATACAATTGTACAATATGTAGAGATATAAAAACTTTTTGTTCTTCTTTTTTAGCTTATATCTGGATCTTCAAATCATATTTTATATAACTATTCATACTGACTTGTTGACAAAGTTTTGTATACATGCTTTCACATAGCATGTACCCTACTAACATTTATTTAATTATGATAGTTGTGTTGCGTCCGATGATGAATGTTTTGAGATATACCTATACATCATCTTACAAGCACTACACAGATGTCTAATCAGTATAGTTTTAATTTACTTTTTTCTGGCATCGATTAACAATCTTCTGTTATCTTTGATGTGTACTTCATCTTTACTAGCCAAAAACAGCCTACTTCGTTTCTCTCATCCAACTTATAGACTTATTTCTACTTCAAATATATATGTAATTATGAAGGTTATTATATTAACATCTCAAAACATCTAAACATGTTTTAACAACAATTGCTAAATTATTAAAAATGTCATATTCAGCTAGACATTTATATTACAAATAAAATAATGAAAATTGGACTATTACATGTCATTTCCTGAATAAAGAAATTGAGGACTTTCAACTAATGTTGCACCAAATTGAACTTCTTTTTCTTGAATGAATTAATTTAATTATTTAACAAATGCTATCAACAAGTAATTTCAATTCTACCATATTGTCTGTGCATACC
>JARJDU010004635.1:0-12653 GCA_030264695.1 Lissagria laeviuscula
ATGTACAAATTAATAGAAAGTTAATAAACATAGAAAAAGTTATGACTTGAAGATCCTTCATCTCTAAAACTGGAAACATCTGCTTTAATTATACAACTGGATGTTTAAAGATTAAAGGAAGAAATGATTAAAGAAGAAAACTCGAAAATATTACGATGGTCTCTTCATAATGCTTAAACTTTTAAAAGGATTTCAATTCATTATATATTTTATGATTAAATAATAACTTAACTTTAATATTTAAGTAAGTTGTTAATTAAATAAATTTAAAATCTTAAAAATTGTTATAAATGAAACTGTGATTAATAAACTTTTTTTTAAATTTCGACTGTAGTAGCAGAAGCGTCACTAGAGTTGGTGTCATCTAGTGCGGGAAAGTCATGGTACTTTAATGAAAAAAAATTAGGAATGGTAAAGTGATGAGCAAAAAAAAACTGATCATACTTACAACGAACTCTAATATATTTTTTTTTAAATTACTTTGAATGCAATGAATAGAATAAATGATATTTTATTTTTCTTTATGGTGTCACCCATACTCCTTTAGTGTCACCCCTTTGTGATAGTCTCATCTGGTGCGGACCGCACCCCCGCACCCACCTAATGACGCCTCTGAGTAGTAGGCAGAATATCTTTAATCTTCATTTAACAAAATTCAATTTATTTTAATAGGTATATTTGATTTTATCTTAATCGAATTGATTGGTATTCTATTTAAATACAAAGTTAGAATTCATGTAGAAATTTACATTTTATATAAACTTTTCCTTTTTATATAAGCATTTCTATAAACTTTTAAATTTATTTGTGATAGCCTAAGCTTTGTTCAATTTATTTTAATATAAGTAAATATTGCGTAAATATATTTTCTACTCACCACTAATGTTTAACATTAATGTAGAGTCTGTTACAAGAATCAGTATTAAAATGAAATTTTAACACACTAGTATTAAATTCTTCGGGTTCATAGCAAACTAGGTTTAAAAAGTTTGTGTTGATTTAATTTAATTTTTGATTATAATATGAAAAGTTTTTATTGCCTAAATATGCGAGAAACTTTCATTAAAAGTGCAAATTCTAATAATACATCATATATGAAACATTTATACTTTTTAAAACAGCATTTTAAAACTTTTTTTTATTGTTAAGTACATGTAAGACATTTTTTCCATAACTTTTATATAACCTACTCATAACGCAACAAGATCATAATAATACACAACTATATCTACCCAGTAAATGAACATTAAAACAACCAAAAGAATGAAATAGCAGACCCCCTCGCTAGAAGAGAGTGGACAATCCCTAGGAAAGGCGTCATTACGCGCGCAGGAAATAAGCGTGCAACGATAAAAGCGCACAACACCAAAAACCGCGCAGATACAAAAGCGAGCAGCGACAAAATAACGCCAGGAAAATAAATACGTACAAATATCACTTGTGTATTTTAAATGTGAGCGCCGACAACTGAAAGAAACATGCTTACTACATGCACCGTGATGAGGCGTTGAAGCGCTTTTGTCGCTGTGCGCTTTGGTAGCAGTGCACTTTTAACGCGTGCATTTAAACGCAGAGAACTCGAGTTCAAGCCCCGTGACCAGCTAATAAGATCTTGCACTTCTCACGCTTTCCCAAATTTCTGAAAACGGATTAAGCGATAGGTTGTGCAACATATCCCTCTAATATGCAAATATATGCCGCAATGAAAACCAACAATACTCGGTCATAATAGAAAAAAGTTGGTAGTCCTAGGCCCTACTAAGAACTGTTGCGCCACGTTTGGCGTTGCGGGCTTACGTCGGCGCGCAAATGTCGGGCCACTATTGAGTGCACCGACTCAATCGGTACACCCAGAATAATGATAAAGAAAACATTCTACCTACAATCGAAAGCAGCGATAAATCGACTATGTCAAAACGTGTCAGACTGGCGCTTGAACTAACTTGTTCAAAACTCAAGACCACGGCCGCCCATTGAGGGAGTCAGGTAACGTTCGCTAGAGCGTGAAGAAGTAAAATTTATTCAAACGGGGTCAGGGTCAAAAAGCATAAGGTTCGATTTTAATGAATTTCATCGTAAATTTTGTTTGACTTTTATAAAAATCCAAAATGTAATTTTTGTATCTTTAATAGCTTTTGAGAAAGAAATTATCAGTAAATTTGACACTGATCAGATAAAAAAAAATCACTATAGCAATTTTTATCATAACTTCATCATAAAACATTCAGATATATATAAATATTTTGTCAAAAATATATTTATCTTAATAGGGTTACCAATAGGATTACCAATTTAAAGTTAAAATTTTGACATTTTTATCAGGTAACTCCAAATGCTATCATCACCAGAAGGTTGTCTTAAATATTTTCTGTATATTATTTCTAAATGGGAGCTTAATTAGATTTAGATCACATCTTGTAATTAAAGAGCGGATGACTTTTGGTCCTAGCGATTATTGAACTGCATATATCACTACTGAATAATATAACATTTCATTGTACTTAATTTTATGGTTTTAAATTAATCTTAGAATAATTTGATGCAAATAATTCCTGCTTTATTTATATCATTCGGAATCTGATGGATGTGGCGTGATTGCATAGTCAGTATTGAAGTTGTAATATTTATTTGGGTTAATTGTTTGCAAATACAGATTACTATAATGTAATACTGTATGTACTATTGAAAAACATCGGTAATCCTTTCTCATATGCATGTATTTGGAATATGTACGCCAAATCAATTGCGGTTAAATGCAACATTCATCAATTGGAACAATCCAGATTTGCCGCGATCTATTCAAATAATGCTATTAGCATTAGCATACAATTTATTTCATGTATAATTAATACAATCCTTATGATATTTTAGCAAATTTAGCAAATGTCTCATATGAGACAGTATTTTGATTCTTTTTTAACTTATTAGTGTACAATAATTTCGGAGAAATTAATATTTGAACCAAGTTTATAGAAAAAGTATCTTTAAAAAAGTTACAAATGAAGTCAAATAAAAAAAAAATGTTTATGAAGTGCGAATGATACGGGAGAGAATAAAACACCCCTCAAAAAAGTAGGGTTTAAATCTTAGGAATTAAATAAGAGAAAACACCATAAAAAAGCAGAGCAGGCCAAAATTAGTATACATACTATATGTACAAAAAGGGGAAGACATAGAAGATGTTACGCACCCTTTACAATAAAATTTTCTGTATGTGAGAGTTGAGAGTGCGTGCTTAGCGCTGTAGTAAGCACACCTGAGTTCACACGCAAAGAACCCGGGTCCAAGCTTAGCAAGCACAAGCTAGCAGTTATTAAGAATTCGCACTCTTTACACTTTCCTCAATTTCTGATTAATAAAGAAGAAGAGACGAAAGACTTTCAACCTTTAACTGTAATATGCAAAACCTGCAACAGAAACCAACGAAACTCGGTCAGGAGAGAAGAAAGTTGGCAGGTTTTGAGCGCAGTCATAAAATAGTTTGAACTCCGAGAAGCTCCATGAGCTCCTCTTCCTTCTTGAGAGTTGCGCATCCCTAAATTACGATTGTCAATAACTTTCAAAGAAGGATAACACCAATATGTGATATATAAGATATAAATAATAAAATACCACTTATTTGTATCTCTTTCGTTACTTGGTATATATTTCAAACAGAGTTGGTTATTATCAAAAGTTTAGCATGATAAATTACTTTGCTAACCTAACGCTTTTTGATAATAAGTAAAGATTAACATCATGATTATCCAGCTATTTGACTTAAATTCAAGTCAAAGCAAGTCAAGTTCATAAAATGCGTTATTCATTGCAACTTATTTAAAATATCAAGTTACTTGAATAAATCAAGCACTTGATTTGGCTTGAAGCACACCAAACACACTTCTCGTTCAGGGTCAGTTAGTCGAACATTGATAGATTAGAATGAAATTCTGAATAAATGTACGAGTAATAGAAAAAAAAGTTATACTATAAAAAAACACCCTTTTTTTTAAAGTTATAATAATATGTTTACATAACTAAGGAGTCATACGAGAGATGCATAGCGATCTTCTATTTCTTTTGGCTTAGAGCCTGTTAATTCAACAACATTATGTTATTTCTGATGTTGATGCCTAGAATTTTTGCCATTACTTGGGTGGTCTCTCAATAGATCTCTTGATATTTGGCTTGTTTGTCAATACCCACCAAGCTAACCTACTATCTGGGCATTCTTTCAACATAATGATGCTACTGACATCCTTTGCTTCTGTACCACTCAGAATTGTAATTGTAAAAATTTTAAAAATAATGTTGGGATTATAGTATTTACTTATATAAGAGGCATTTGCATAAGTAAATAATAAATCTTGTATTATGGAATAGGAATAGTTTACAACAGTTTAGAAAAGATACAAAAAGAAGCTTGATCAAGTGATGTATTGCATTCCTGATAACAAATCAAATTAAGTTAAATCAAGGTAATAAATTTCAAAATCAAGTTATGCCGAGCATTTTATTAATCGCCAAACTACTTGACTTGATAAAACCCGAATGACAAGCATGTTAGATGTTTGCAGTTTAAAAATGATTAAACATTGGCGGATTTCCCTGCGTTGCCCAAGATCTTTTTGCCTAACCTAACCTTTTTCCGTACTATCCCCACCTCCAGCAACTTTTAAATTTTGATTTTATTTAATTTTTCTCTTATTTAACTTGATTTTGTAACATTTTTCATTTTCCTTTCATAATAAACAACCACCCTCTATTATTTTATGGGTGTGTAGCCCCGTCTAGATTTGGTCTACCATATTTTTTCCTTGTTTTTAACATCCAAGATGTTTTCCTACCTTTATATTAAGAATGTTTAACTTTTCCCCGTACCATTTATTTTGTATTAATTTTTTCTCATTTGACTTGATTTTGTAACATTTCTCATTTCCCCTTTGTAGTAAACTCTCACCCTTTTTTTATTTTGGGAATACATATCCCCGCCTATGTTTTTCTTCCTTCAGCATATGGTATGTATACCAATTTTACTTAAATTTGGTCCAAGCATGTAGATTTGTATAGACTTTGAATAGTTGACACGAAAATCATACAAAACTACAAAAATACCAACATTTATTTTTATATTTATATAGATATGATTAATTAATTGTTGTAGAAGGACCTAGACAATCTCCTTCTCCTTGTCTCCATTGCCAGTCTACCACACACGTTTTGCCTCTTCCTTTCTTATCCATCCCTCGATTCTTATTTTCTTTCCACCCTCCCATCACACTTTTTCCACTCCACTCCTAATAATTGTATACCAATATTTCCTCGCCCAATCACCTCAAATCTACACACCCTATACACTCACTTTCATCTGTGACTTTTCTCCAGGCTCAACAAGTTTTCCAGGTATCTCCCTTGTTCTCTCTTAATGACCTCTCATGATTAATTAAATATATGAAATATATTAACGGACATTTGCTTTAACGGACAAATTAGAGTTTAAGGAAATGTTTGCCCCCTCTATGTGTTATAGCAATTCTACAGCATTGAGAACGTTTTGGACCGTTGTAATCAAATTGTGATATTGTGATTAAGCAAAACGAACAAAATTTTCTAGTTAAATAAGTTATATCAATTTAAATTTCATGGTTAACTATCATAGAAAACTCTTTGTGACCAGCTGATGTTCGCGTCGACCACTACGTATATGCGCGTAAGCAACTTTATGACCTTTAAAGTAAGTAAAAGAAAAAAAATTCAATTTAACGGATATCTTGTTCAACGGTCAAAGGTTGTCCCCTATTTGTCTGGTAATCCGAGGCATGAGTGTATATATTTTGATATAACTCTTCTGTATTTATTTTTTTATATTTTTAAATAATTTAATAATCCAAAATATATTTTTTTTAATAAATAGGCAAATATAGTATATAGTAAGAATAACTATACCTATATTAGCCAGCAAAAACAAAACAAAAATTCGTTTTCCCTATCTTATTAATGAACTAAAATTAAACTTTAATTAATAATAACAATAATAATAGTAATAATCCCTGTAAACTAATATTTCACGAAAATTGTAATTTCCTGAAACGCACCCCTTTTTACAATCAATATACAACTACATAACGTCCATAAAAAGAATAATATCACTTAATAATAATCATTAAAAATAGAATGGCTTACATCATTTGTGTAATCATCTAACAATCATTTTACAACAAGTCAACATGGCAAGTAACGATTAGATACATTACTCACACCTTCACACCATCGAGCGCAACGTGTTAACTTATTGCTTCGATATTATACTTGATGATATAGAGTTATGGGCTGTATATGAAAAAAACAACGAACTAGAAGGTTATGGTCTACATGTTGGAATAGAAGCGCTCGTTATCCGCATCCTACTTTATTTTTAGCTCTGCGTACAATAAAATCAGCATGGTATACAAACGAACGCATGGTGGTAATAACGACGAGCGTTCGGTCGGCTTTTGTGCGTTGCGATAATGGTTTCAGCGTTGCATAAATCCGCGGGTATTTTAATATAAATGAGTAAAGCTCTATCTTTCTGCGTAGTGCATCTCCAACATCACTACTGCATATTTGATTATTATAGCAATGCAACTACAGGATCCTAAAAAATGACTGACGTTAGCAAAAATTTTTATAAAAGTAACTAGTAGTGCTGCCAATACGGAATCTAAACATTTTCTGTGCCGAAAAATATCTATTTTAACCAAAAGTAACAAAAATATTCATATAAAAAGAAAGAAGTCATGTCAGCGAACAGCTCGAATAATAGGAATATGTGAATATTGCAAGCTAATCTTAGTAACAAATATCAATGTTGCCAAATTAAATTTAAGCGGCGTCAGGTGAGATTTTAACATTCATGAAGACTCTGTACAAGCTCTAAATTATTGTGAAGCTATCGCATTTCTATTGCATTAACACCGGAGGTTTATATGTCTCTCAAGTTACGATCTTGGGAATAATCTGCTAGCATATCGGCAGTTACGTGAGTCATGTTTGCTCATTTCCAAAAAACATATCAATATTGCATAGATTATAGAGCCAACATTTCTCATCTCAACCAATGAGTTGACCTGTGTACAACAAGATGCTAGGCAGTTCAAGAATGTCAGTTATGATTTTAGTCATCTCACAATAAGTACACTCATGCTGTGGTTTAACGGACTAATAGGAGACGACTCTTGTCCGTTAAGCGTTAAATCAAAAGTCAATGCAGGTAGGCTACCACACATACTTTGAACATCATGAAGTTGCTAAGTAGTTGTCATAAAGAGGTGGACAGAAACATCAGCTGTTCACAAAGAGCTTTTTTTGAAAGTGAACCATAAAATTTCCACTAATTTAACCGCTCTAAACTCTAAATTAAACTCAATCACAACAGTCCAACAGTAAATATAAACATTACAAAAATCTCATTATTTATTAGATAATAAATATTGTAATAAATAAATATTAGGTAATAAAATATTGATACCACAACTCTTTTGCTGCACATACCATTTGTAAACTGCTTCGTCTACTTGCTTTTCTGTCCCGCACTTCATATACTTCCAAACATTTTCTGACTTATAAGCGTGTCCATCCACCGAACATTTTATTGAATATTGTTGCAATTTAGATTTAGATTTCAGACACAGTTTTTAATCCCGTATTCAATACACACGCGACATACAGACACGCCACTCTAGTTTCTTTATTAGTTCAAGCTTTTCTTCAACTGACCAATGTACTTTTCTATTTTTGATTTCAGAAGACATTGTATTTAAATATATTACATACAGATTATATTTTTATGTATGTAATGCACCGTAACATGTACCTCAGTTGCATTACATCAGGTTGGCCATCTATCAGATATTATTTAAAACAGTAGTATTGCTATAACACCATAGAGAGCGCTTCCTGTAAGTTAAACTCTAAGTTGTCCGTTAAAGCCGATATCCGTTAAACCGGAATCCGTTAAAGCAAGATATGAGTGTAATTAGATCCTGTAACTCCTATGTTTGGTCCAGTAAAGAAATGTAGACTTGTTCTGGACATAATTAATTATTCGTCTTCCGTCCTATACTTGTTTTTATTAGTTTATATTAGTTGAGCAATTTTACTTAAAATTAGAGATACGTGTTTTTAGCATCTATTTTCGAAAAAATTGAATTTTGATGTTACAATATAGCGTTTTGGAACAAATAAAGTAACAAATTTTAGAATCTATTTAGCGTTTATGATTTTAATCAAAATATTTATTTTAAACATAATTTAATATAAAATATGGAATATAAAATAGAAAACATTAAAAAATAAGTAAATAGATGAGAATTTCCTTATAATTAAAAAAGACGTATTAAAATTTATTAAAATATAGCATAGAACATGTATTGATGGATGATTTCTTATGTCTAGTACGACGATCAGTGACAATAAAATTATTAGTGCTAAAGTAGCGTTCTGCATCTACACTGTTTGCAAGACACCAAATTGATTGTATAGCCGCATTACCAAATTCCGCATGTTTTATTTTTGAGGCTAGTAAGAGTTGAAGTATGTCTGCTTTTACTCAACTTTTAATACTAAATACTAAATTATTTAAAAAATGTGAATAACCCTCTAAACATTGGATCGTTGTTAATATCGAAAATAGAAGTAAATTCCTTAATAGTAATAGTACTTCGTCGCTTTGAAAATTGCATTTACTTCTAGCTACAGATGGTTTGAACAGTTGGTTTAATGATTCATAAAAAAGATTAGTCTCATTCATAGATAAATGAGACTCGAGTTTCGATAGAGCTTTATCGGAAGCTTTCTTGAGCATATTTATTAAATCTTTTTTTGTATTTTTATTACTTTCAGTAAGTAAGTTTTGTGTTTTGATAGGAAAAATACCACTCATAATTTCTTCCTACAATTAATGAAAAAAAGATTACAAAGATCCTTCCAGTTTGTTGATTAAATTAGTAAATTTATCGCAAATTTCGCAAACATATTTACATTCAATTTTTAATCTAATTGTATCGGATTCATAAAATTCAATAAGTTTTTCTATTGTAACATTTCTTAATTCCGAGCTTTTAAAAAAATTAATTAAGACATCAAAATAAATGTCCAAATATCTAACTGATTTGAACCATGATTTCCAGCAAGTTATGACTGGACTTGGAAGTAGCACCGCTGGAAGATCTGGGTATGATATTTGCAAAAATGAAATATAATTTGATTTCATTTTTCTGGAATGCAAAAATGCAATTTTTTTTTACTAATGAATTTATTCAACAATTTCAGCTCTTTCATGAATGTATTTTCCACCTAACTAATTTTGAGAGCCCAGCATTGAAAATGAAGCATTTTATTGCCAATTAAAACAATGAGGCTTTTATAACAAGCTGTCATATGTCATATGGCTGTCATATGGCGCTGAATCTCATACAAATCCTACTATATCAGAATACAAAATTTCATACTCTACTATCGTTTGCGAGCACGTTGTAGTATTAGCTGTATCTAAACAATTACAAGATGCTAAATACACATTTTGTTCACTTGCAGGTAACACTGTTTCAAATAAAACTGCAAACACACATTGTCCCATTTTTTCGCAACAATTTCGCATATATCACGTTTATAGCTTTTATTTCACATTTATCGCAAAACGCGATAATCACGTATCTCTGCTTAAAAGTAATAATTCCTAAAATATTGCCAAAAAATAATTTTGAGTAAAAGAACTTTGGCAATAAATACTACAAGTTAAATAATGAAACATTGAATTAGTAAATTATTTCAAAAAATCTAGGCAGGCAAGTATACTATAAAGCAAAGAATTCTTTTAATATTAGCTAAAGCGGCAGGTGTTGTGCCCTTATTAAATTTATATGAACAAAATAACATATAACCGTGTAATATCAACGCTAGCAATCAATAGGAACAGTCATGGTCACCTACGATTCTGCTTATTCTGCCATTTTACTACTTTATTTTGCTTCACTCACTCTTGCTACTTATATTACTAAGACGGTAACAAAAATATCAAGAAATTCAATTTTTTGCTAAAAACCATTCTGCAGATACAACAAATATATTCTGAAATTATCATCGCAATCGATCAACTCATAGGAGTTACAGATTTCGAAAATATTCTTAACGCCTTGAAGGAAACAATATTAATTATTCATATTGTAGATAGCAGGCACATATAAGGGAGCAGTGCCGTAATAAGGTAATGATAACTAGAAAAGTCATTAGCGAGGATTACAAAGGATGTAGAGCGCCACAACCAGTAAAGCACAATCACTATTTTCAGTATTATTGTATAGATTACATAAGTTAGGTTTTAGTTAGGTAGGAATTGGATACAAGAGTTTTTAGCATCTTTCATTTTTATATAGTCGCATCAGTATATTGTTCATATGTTGCTTGAAAAATCATTTTGAAATACTCACATCATTTATCCTTAACATCTGAGTTCGATCTTGCATACGACCTTCTTTCGTACTTCCCGATTTCAAGAATTTCTCCCTGCCAACTGCACTCTCTACACCATTTTCTTCACTTTTTCTTCTTTAAAAAAATATGTAAATAGTTTTCTCAATTGAAGATTTAGTTTAAGTAAAGTCAGTTGCCATCAAGCTGTCGTTACATAAACATTCAAAACTTCATGTATACGAGTTGCTTTTGATAGAATATGCAATTCACAGCCAAACACTCATCCCGATGTATTATCAATTCTTTTCACATTTATATGTAGTGCTGGATTATGTCGAGACAAGATAAGGTTTTGGTCAATCTTGTATCCTCTTGAATAAAATCTCGAAGATCTTATTCTCAATCACGATATATCGACAATATCTAGAAAATCTTAAACATGGCCGTTTTGCTTCTAACTGATCCAACATTATCATTTATATTTCATTTTTGTCTTTTAGCATATTAAAAACCACCACAACCAATAATATTGTTGCAGTCGTTTTTGTACATAAAATCGTTGTAATGCTGCAAAAAAACTCAGAACAGAGTTCTTTATTTCGATCAATAAAAATCATTTAATTGGCATTTAATGTTGGAATTCATTTCGCAGAAGAAGAGTATTGCTTTCTTAACGTCCATTGCCTGCTTTAACATGTTATATGTGCAATTCCTCCTAGTTTACATTAACTTCATAGTTTTTTCAGCAATTTTGTTGTTTTAACATTGATGTTACCTGTTACCGACGCTTGATTATTGCAAAATTACAAAAAACTACAGATTTAATTAGAAAATAATAAATTACAAGTTACCAATGGTAATTTAGAAAAAAAAAACAGTTACCTTACCTTAATCGCAACTTAAAAAATGCGGAAATTTAAAATTAAATATTAGATAGTAAATATTTAAAGAAAACAACAAAGTAGCAATTTAAAGTTCAAAAGTCAACAAGGAAAGGTCTCAACGAAATTCAAGATATTAAGAATATAATCTTAATATTGTCTCAACTTTTAATATTTCATCTGGTTCTCAATCTTGTCTTAAATCTTGATTGAGATCTTGAAAAATTTTGTTTTGAAGACCATCATCATTAACCCTTTGTTAACAAGGTGGATCAAAAATGACCAAGAGCTACATGTGTTTTATATGTGATTCGGTTTCACCTTGTCAACAGAGAGTTAATATGGTTGGCACTTATAAGAAACTGCATAATCGTCAGTAAAAAACAATCACAAAAAAATTCAAAAAAAAACTGCTTTAGATAAATGCAACAGCAATCACACACAATTATGACGGTTTTGAGTATTGGCCAGTATCAGCAATGAATCTTTAACACCATTGCCAGAAATAATGTTTGATCCATATACTGAGTTGTAAATAATGCCCAAACCCCACGAAGCCAAATTTTGAATTACCGTCTAAATATAAGTTGGCATCATCAAAATCTGTAACAACAATCAGAGTTCAATAATCATAGCCACAGAACTTGAAGCCTTATGCTTTTCGGCAAAGATAGTGTTTGTTCCTGCATCGGAATCAACTATGGTTTCTCGGAATGGTAATGTTTGCCATGAGGAGAGCTAGTTCACTTATCTAGAGATTTTTTTAAATTTCAGTCAACTGCTTCTTTTAATCTTTGATCACGTGAGGCTCGGACATTAATGAGGACCACAAAACAACTATCTATTTTTAAATTTGGTTCACAATCAAGTCCTATTGATGGATACGCAACATAATTTTATTATATTTCAGTTTTTATATATTTGTTTAAAAAATATATGATTATAAATAAATGAAATTTATTAACTATAACATATGCTCTTTTAATGACAACAAAAATTTAGAATTCATAAAACAACTATAGTTTATAATAGTTACTTTTTGTCAAAAATAAAATATGCAATTACAAAAGCTCGTTAAGCTGAAATTGTTGGTTGGCAATCACATTTCGTTAATACAGTGCATTTCATAATATGAATATTTTATATACTTGTATATATCTACTTCTGGACCGCATAAATTAATGTTTCGTTGTCATTCAGTACGTTTAACCTGAAACTTCAAACCAATAATCTATCTGCCAGTTGTTGTTCACGATGAGTGCCTAGAAGCGTACCAATACGAACGATTGTTTGTATGTACGTGAATTATGTTCCAGGTTAGTTAAACATATTAATTTATGA
>JARJDU010004638.1:0-39757 GCA_030264695.1 Lissagria laeviuscula
AATTTATATCTATTTTAAGATGGTAAGGACTTTATATAATACTTTTCTAAATGTAGGTATCTTATTTTGCAATAAATTTTCTAGTTTGGTATCTGTGTGTTGATTATTTTTATTTATCCTAACGGATCTAACTACATTTCAACTGCAAAGTAAGATGACCAGTTTTAAGGCGTTTTACAAAAAATGTTACACCGCCAAAATTGTGTTATTGACTTTTAGATCAGCACACTATAACTATTGATAAATAAACAAGTCGCAAATCAAGACTGATAACATCAATTTATTAGGAAGAAGATAAACTTGAATAAAAAATTACCTGCTTATACCAATTTTATACAAATACTTACATGGTCTGATTATTACTGTCAAACTTAGTATATTCAAATTATAATTATAAATTTATTATATTTGCTTCCTTCATAAATTGGAACACATTCTCATTTATTACCGTATTTCAGAAATTATTATGTATTATCAAGAAAACGAGGTATATTTTATTATTCAATTGTATTCCTAACGCACTTACCCCGTTTGCCCATTTTTTTATCCTACAGCTACAGCTAAAGTAATTTTAAGTTGTCTAGCCACCCTATGTACTCATACATTTTTCACATTTATATGGACAGTTTGCCGAGTAAAACTACTCAAAATCAACAGAACCTCTTCAAAAATGAAGGAAATTGACACAAGACAGCACGAAGAAATGTTCTATGCATTTCCCTGTTAATTTAAGTAAAATTAGGGAAGCAGCTGATTTACTTACTTTATACAGAAAAACTAGCTGATAATCGACTAAAGAAGAATCGAAGTTTTCGTGTGGTAAAGTATTATATTGAACCACTTTACAACTATGGACGTGCCGTAACTACGAACAACTTTTTTACGTCAATGCCTTAGCTGCATTTGTTACCATTTTTATATTTGTAATATGTAATAAGTTTCAATATATTTTACCCTCAACACTCAAATGTTACTGTACTATATATTTTTTGATAGGCTCTTTCGAAGACCCCACGTCATAATTATAGTTGGTCTAAGAAACGCAATAGTCTTTGCTTGAAAAAAGAACCTCGGCTTCGAAAAAAGTTCGTGTGAGAAGACAACAACCTGAATCCGATTCCTTTTGGAGAAACGGATCTGCGTTCTAAAATTCTTGAACGATGTGGTATCCGATTGCAGATTAATAGCTAGAGTCTCCGTAGTATACCCTACCTGCTGTAAATTATAATCAAGAATTTGTTATATTTGTTTCAAAACTTGCCCGTGAGTTCCAACGACATTTAAAATGAGTGCTATTGAATCTATTTTCCAAACAATTCTAAAAATGATAAATTGAAATTAAATGTTAATGCGCCAACCAGCATCGTATAGATTTAGTCTCGTCGGTAGCGTTCTTTAGTTTAAAAGTTAGTCGATTAATTCGCTGACCACGTGACCCAAAATTTTGCTCGCTTTGCCGAGGCCTCTGAGATAATTTAAGAAAAAACTATCAACCGTCCCTAAACCAGAGGCGGATGAAACAGGTGACTGGGGACAGTTGAAACACATGCACAAATACAAAATAAAATATTATAACAAGTTTCATTTACGTCAACAATAATGTTAAGTTATAAATTTGATAGAAATCATTCAGAATTATAACTCGGGCAAGCATTGTTAACACCACCTTCTGTGCACATTTCATGAGATTCACAGATTGAAAAGCCAATGAGTACCACCTAGATATCTACTAAGCCTTTATAGACTACGAGAAAGCTTTTGACAGTTCAGAATTGTGGGCCATCAAAAACGCACTAAACAATTGCAGAATAGATTTTTGGTATAAAAATCTCATTCATAACATTTATGGGCCCCTCAACATGCCGTGGTACGTTCTAATCACGACAATTCGCAGCACTCTAGGTATGCCAACGTTCGAGTCGTGCCTCGCAACGTTGGCCACCAACCTTCGGGAGGCCGTCATTCACCACCACAATCCTGCCGTCCGGCAGATTGCCATCTTCAAGACAACGCCAAGGGATTGGTGCCCGCGGCCCTCCAGTCACGCAAAAATAGTCTGCGCTTCCACGCCGTAAATAGTTCCAGTTCGCCACCCATTTAGGAGTCTTGTACTTAGCTTAGCTAGCTTGCAAACACTTCATTTATTAAAACCAGTAGACTAAGGATTAGATGCTATTAATAGGTATCCCGAGAGGAAAGTTTAGAAGATATACCCTGCTCTTCAGGAAGGAGAGTCCGTCATTACCACACTAGAGTGATGTCCGTAATCGGATTCTACCCTCCAGTCCAAAAAAAAAAAATACTGGCAAAAAGCTTCAATCCATGGTAGCGCAATTGGCCAAGGCCTCAAGGCAAATAAGCAGAAAAATTAATTTCAATAAATAAAATCAAGTATATTCGATCCTAATCCTGATCCTAACGTATGGGTCCCAAATGTGGACACTAACTAGAGCAAACACAGACGTGCGATAGCAAAGACACAAAGAGCTATGGAGAGAAAAAAATGCTTGGTAAAAGGCCAAATGTATAGATCAGGAAAACAATGAAAATGGCAGTTGTTACTGAACATGCAACCAGACTCAAATGGAGCTTTAAAGGACATAACGTCAGACTGGAAGACTTAAGAATGTAGCTGCCTAAAACTGGAGACTATGCCAAGAGATCCGTAGTAATATTGTTTCAATTGTTCCCTCAGAAAATATTTCAACCATTCTCATCCAACCAAAAACCATTGTGTACAAAACAGTTTCTATGAAGGATGAAAATTACTTCATGTTTAATCTAATCACGCTACCATATTCCAGAAGCTTCGAGACGAATTCACTTAGCACTCTCCTCCCCTAGAAATAAAGCTAAAATACGAGATAAGGTCTTGAAATAGGAGACCGTCCCGGGTAATACGGGACTCTCACGGGTAATACGGGACGGATGATCACTATATACTAGCTGGTTCCCCGGTGTTGCCCGAGATCTTTCAACTTAACCTAACCCTCTCCCGTACCATTGCACACCCCCAGCAACCATTTATTTTTGATTCTGTTTGATTTTTCCCTTATTTAACATTTGCAACATTTTAATTTTTTCTTTAAAGTAACTTCTTTATTGTACGTGTGCGCAACCACGCATATGTGTTTCCTTTTTTACCTATAGTATGTATACCAGTTTTGGTTGCTCTGCTTTCTTAATGTTTGTTTTTTATTTAAACCCTAAGATTTAAACTTATCTTTTTTTGAGGGATGTTTCACACTCTCCCATTTTTGCCCCAATCCTATCAACATATTATTTTTTGATTTTTCTTTTAATTGACTTGATTTTGAATCATTTTTTATTTTTCCCTCATTGTAAACCTATGCCTATGTTCTTTTACCTGTCACGTATAGTATGGATACCAATTTTAATTTAATTTGGTCCAAGCATGAAGATTTGTATACACTTTGAAAATTGAAACAAACTGAATTACAAACATTGATTTATATATATGGAATCTTATTTACTGGTAATATTAGAAGTTTATTTCAACCGAAATTATAAGTAAATTGAAACAAAATTACCAAATGCTTGATTGCTCTCAAGTATAACAACTAATAAGGTTTCAGAATTTATTAATATATAGCTTTTATTTGTTCAAGGAGGTGTACAATATTATGAAAATATAAAAATTAATTAATTGTTATTTTATTTGACCCCGTCGTGCAGGATTCTAATAAACGAAAGAGTCAAACGAGCGAAACAGCTATACCTTTACCCAGCTGGTTTAAGCAATTAATGAATTTATACAAACCATTTAGAATTAAATAGGTTGCAAACGTGCTAAATAGGATATTATTTTTCAATGTGTTCAATAATCCTATCCTGTTTGCCTAGCAACCACCAAGTTTAATACAAACAAACATAATTTCGTAATACGCCAGTACATCAAGCAACAACCATCATGCCAATCGCAGAAATCGAAGAAATATTCAACAAATACAAAAAAGACGAAAGTAAAATAGAACATTTATTGACCTCAAAGTAAGTAAAACCAAAACCATGAATTACAAATTCAAATACGTATAAATAGCAACAATAATAATAATATATATATCTAATAATAAGTATAATTTAGTAGCCACAATGGCATATCACCACGATCGGAATCAACTAATAAAACGACAACCATCCCAATTGAGAACGTCATAGAACGCAATAAACAAATACTTAAAGATTTGGAAATAGCAAAGGCAAATCTACGCTCTAAAGCTATCTTCAGCCCATCAGAAATGCAATGGGAGCGAATTTATCACAACTACCACAAGTGCCCTTCGATGCCCATCACTACTTATAAATGTCACACGCCAATTTTCGTATAAATAATAATGTATCATATATAAATAAATATATACAAAAAGTCATTGATCACCCTTCCATTTTTTTGTATTAACAGCAGTATTTTTTATTTTCTGGGCAAGATACGTTTATATATTGAAATCAATCAAAATATGCTCCGTGCATTCATTAAAACTAATTGTTCTAGTGGGTATGTCCTAAATCAAGACTTAATTCGCAGCCTTGATAAAATTTATAACGAGTGATGCGATACTATCTGCATTATTCAAATGCAAATGATGCATCCCATCTACAACGTGTCGGTCCATAACTGCGGCATTCTTCTCAAGCTGATCTAGAATGAGATCATAATATTCAGGATGCTCGAGTTTCATCCCTGGGTTAGCACGAATGTTCATAACCCGACACTTAATACGTTCGGCCATTGCCAGGGATTCGTTAATCCCCATCATGCCCAATCCCATTGCTTTGAGTCGAATATCTCTCGTAAAAATGTATTTCCCGCCGCCGATCTTCTTCATTCCTCTTCGAAGAAGTATCTCAACGGCTTCTTTTGTACAAGAACCATTGTAACCATGCAAGGCAGTTTGCACCATGTCGTCATATTCATAGCACGGTTGGGAAGTTTTGGAAAGTGTTTCATATTTCAAGAAGGTGTTGACGGTGTCCCCAATTTTATCTAGGAGTGTGATAGGGTCACGAACAGCAGGGGATGCAATGTCCAATGATATGTAGCATTCAATGTCCTCAGGATAGGTACTTGCATAGAGGAAAGCTATGATTCCACCTAATGAGTGTCCAATCATTTGGATATCCTTCCAATTGAAGTAGTTCACGATACGTCGAACGATCTGAATGCCATCGAGGAAGATGTAGTAGTACATACCAGCTGGATAAGGGGAGCTGAAACCATGCCCTGGGAGATCAATACACAGTATTGAGATGTCTGCTTCGGCAAGGTATGGGGCTAAGGCATCGAATGTTCCTGCATTATCTTGCCAACCGTGAATTGCCAAAATTGGTTGCTGTTCAGTAGGACCCCACCATTTAGCTAAACATTATAAGAATTTTAATTTGGTTTGGTTTTTAATTTGATTCAATTTGATTGAAGTAATCAATGATATTGAAATGATTACTGTTTACACACTTCAATGAATTTGAAAATCAGTGGAAATAGAAATAGCGTCATTTTTTAAACTTGTTCGGATTGTTTTTAGTTAAACTTTAAGCAAATTGATGTTTGAGCCATCAATAAATCAATAGAACTCATGGACAATTTGTTTGTATGCACTTGGTTTCTTTATATTGTCTTTATACTCTTTACTTTTTGTATTCCAGAAACACGGTCTGTACCTGTATAAGTTTAGTGTAATTTACGTATGATCGTCTTTCCTTTAAATAGTAGGTTTAATTTTCTACGTTTTTATAAAATTTGAAGACAGAAATAGAAAATTGAAATCATCAACAAAGTAAAAACATAAAGCGTTCAACAATCATGAAAGCCTGTTTACACGATCCAGTGTGCTAATTTCAATGGGTGTTTTCCATCAAATTGATAAATAGTAGAACCATCTTAAACTTGAAATCAATTACCATTTCAATGATCCATTTCATTGAAATAACATTTACATATTTCAACTTGTTTGATTCAATCAAAATGACCTATCTGAACCTGGCTTAAGCCACTGAAGATGATCTTGTGACTGAATTGATGAGGATTGATTGAAGATTTGAACAGTACTATTGCAGTAATTTTCATTTACACTTATGTAACAAATATTAAATTTATTTTTATCTGTTGAATCGATTATCTATGAATGTATTGGGTTGCATTTTTAAATGCACATCAAACATTGCATAATAAATACATATAAATATGTTTAAAATGTGTGAAATAATAATAATATGTTTACCTGCTAAATGTCCCCATGGCATAGGAATTTTAATTTCTTTACATCCTTGAAGATTTGGAACTTGTACGTCTAATCTGTTTTCCTCTAATTTGTTATCTAAAAAATTAACTAATTCAAATTTTTCTTATACATAATAACTAGAAACAGAGTTTACTAACTTGTGTGTCCGTTGATATGTAAATTTTCCATATTTCTAGAGGATAATTAATAAATGTTCTCAACGCAGAAATGATTCTAACCTCGAAACGTGAACACCCAATGCCTATAACAGCACAAATTAACTCTGCTCATATCACAGGAAACATGACTTGGAAATTAGATTATTATGACATTGCAATGAGTCAACATAAATTCAACATTCATGGAATTAATTTATTGATAATATATTACGAAAACATCCTGGGAACACCTATTTACTTTAAATATCTTTTACAATACTTCTCCATTTCTTTTTTTGTAAAATTATTTGCTAAATGCAATGCTTTTATCAGTTTCAAAGTTTCTTTTGGTGATTTTCCATTCAACCAGGTAAAACCATTATTTCCAATTGCTACCTCCAATGGGTGCTTCTTGCCATAAATTCTTAGAAAATTCACATTAGCTGTTAATATTTTATTCGTGATATGCATTGGCAATTGCAAAAGCATGCCTTCTTTCGCAAGTTTACCATAATTGAATGCTTTCAAATATCTATCTACACATACTAAATCTGGTTCCATTTCTTTATGAGCAGTTAACACACGTCCATAGATTGCATCGCCAACTTGAACATTTGCTTTTTGCTTCTTGGTGGCACCCTCAAACGCAAACTGTGAGATTGATGCAATGTATGCAGTTCCAATATCAACTTTGAAGGCATCGCCGGTTTTCTTTGTTATCACACCCACGACAAAATCACCGCGGTTTGGACAGTATTTATATCGTTTACATTCGATCCAATAAACATTTGGAAGCTTCCAACGAAAAAGGCCAGCTCTGGTTACTGTAAGATCGTTTGTTTCTCCATCACGGACGAGACCTGGACCTACTATGATCACGTTTTTATGAGATTTAACACAATGAAGTGTGTCGCCAGGTATCACAAAGCGATCCAATTTTGAATCCATTTAATTCTTGGATGGATGTTATGCTTATCGCAAGTAGCTTCCTCAACCTCAAATATGCAGATTGTTTACCAACGGTTTCAAAGATTTGTTGTTCAACCACATGTGCGTTATTTGGGTTGCATATATTAAATATGAATTCTTTAATTATATTATATTTTTAGTAAAAATATAAATTTCTTAAATATTAATTATATAACAATTCTGTGTTAAAAAATAGGCCTTTTATTAGTTGCCACTTAATATTTAACATTTAAAAATAACTGCTTTCTTAGTTTTTCTATATACAATGTGAATTGATTCAAGATGGCATATACGACGCCATATTGAAAACAAAAGTTTTAAGAACTATTTTTCTCTTTCTCATCACGTCTGCTTTTTATTTCCCCTCACCGAGGTGACAATGTGACAATTATACGGTGAAAGATTCATTCTATTTTAAAATTCGGTCCGTTTGACTTCTAAATTGAAAACAGTTCTTTAAAATTATTCATTTCCAAATTTCTTGTGTGTTTCACCTTTCGCCTGTAAATACCGAATTTCTATCATACGTAAGCATTAACAGTAACTAATTAAATTGTGCATATATTATTCCTTATATAATAATTAAGTTAACCTTCTCAGGAAAAAATCGAGCTTGACCATGTATAACTACCTAGCCATGTCTATTGACAATCCAATCCCCAATGGCCCACAATCGTTCAACCAGGGGCAACAGCAACAACGGCCTGCCGCCCCCATAGATCTTCAAAGCAAGAACGCAAACGGCTGTTATGCATATTCGCCACCAATGAACAATTACATGCCGACTATGCCACAAGTACAATTTGGCGCTGATCAGCAGCAACCTCCGCAGCTGGATTGCATCTATGATAACACTTGCGCGGAAGACTCCTATGAAAAGGAACTACGGATCAATTGTTTGTCCGAGGAGCCATTTTATGAAGGAGTAGGTAAAATAATTATGAAGATGCAATTAATTTCTGCATTATGTTATCAACAGGAATGCCACTGCCGCCGCTCCCATATGGCTTCTCAACAAAATTCCTGCGACTGCGGAGCATGTCGAGAACTTTGCGAACCCTGTGGGATGGGTGACTCTCAGTGTATCATGGAGGCACCGTGTCTGTCAACTGTTTGCCTACCCCCGCGTTCGGCTTCTTTGGGAAAAAAACTTAAAATCGTCACTGCAATTGTATTAGCTATTGGATCGTTAGCGTATTATTGGTATATTAAATATTTGTATGTCCCTCAACCACCTAGACGGAAATATCGCTTGATCTAAGTTTTGGTTTTTTTTTTGTTGTATTGTAATGACCAAATGAGATTAAAATTTTTGTATAAATTAAAATATGTGGTAGTTATTTAATTTAATGAATTTTTATTGCTTTTTTAAGTATATATCTTTTTTATTATAGCACAATATATATATATATGGAAATACATTGGCTAGACTAACAATTTAGGAAGAACAGATCAGCAACCAAGTCGAATTTTGACTGTAAGCGGTCACAGTTTTAAATCGAGTACAAATTCATTTCGGCGATTAAGCAATATTTATTTAGATCAAAGTTGTCTAAGATTTTTTTTGAAATGGATTTTTGAGTCGCATACTCAAAATAATTCTTGCAGCACCTCTCCCCCCCCTTACCACGCAAAATTGAAAAATACAAATAGTTATTCACATATGCATGTGCTTCCAAACAATATGAATAACGAGTGACTGTGTACTGCAGGATATTTGCCTCTGAAGAGGTAAGTTTTTTATAAGTCAAAAAAAGATACGATATCAAATTTCTCCTTGAGTTGAATGTCCGGCTGCAATTCTATGCATTCCATTTGAAAAGTTACTGACAGTATTGTTATATCTACTGTAAAAAGCGTTGCAAAAATACAAAAATCGAGATTATTTTTCCGAAATTCCTCAAATTTATTTTTTGCATTCTTGAATCAAATCCAATATCAATGCCCCAAATTCTGGATTAATCGTGGTAATTCTTTTAGGAATGATGAATAAATATGCAAACGCGGCATTCTTTACCAGCAATCCCCACCCCGCCAGAGATGAAAAAGGTTTGCTACGTTTGAGCCGTATTGGAACTTGCCTTGCGTTCTTAAATTACCTAAAATGGCTCGGAGACCTCTTTTGCAATCTTTAATGTGATACGGCGTGCTTTAAGGCTAGGTCACAGCTCGCTCACCACAGTACCGAGCCATCGGAGGTAATTGCAGAACGTACTATAAAAAACATGCATTCTAAGCCCTGTACATTTAGGATTATGACACACTACCACTATTCACAATTTTTTCCTTGATTAAGTGATACAAAAAGTAAATCCAATTTAAGTGGACAATCATTAACATAAACATTTAACTTTTATTTGTATTTTCACTTTTAAATTGTTATACTTCACATTATAGAATTTTATTACTGTTATCGTAAGAGCAAATCAAATTTATTTTGAAATCATTTTCTTGACTCGGTTAATAACAATTATGATTTCAATCGATAATGGCCGAGAACAACAAAAATTTACAGTTAATTATTTAAGATATCTAGATATTAACATTGCTTGTCTTTGGATTTATTTTTGTTTTGATAATTAAAAAATGGCAAACGGCAAAAATGACGAGAAAGATCTCCACGAGATCTTTTGAGCTTCGGCGCCTCTAATAATAAATATGAATGTGAAAAACATTAGTAAACGGAATGAAAGGCACCTTGTGGAAATCGAGGTCTGGTGCGGTGCGGTGCACTGTTTGCACGGCTCTCCGACCGGGTCTGAGTAGAACTATTGGTTTCAATAATCACATTAAATATAAACAAGGTAAATCCAATAAGTCCAAGAAAAAAGACAAAAGCAAGAACAGCAAGAATAGAAGAAAACTTGACATTAGTTGCACACCAAACATTTATTATCAAGTTTGGGAGCTAACTTGAACCAGCTAATATGATAGATCTAAGATAATCCATTTTTCATTATCGATTTAAAGATATGTATTAGATATTCATCAGTAACATAAAAAGTGTTTTCTTGCTTTTATTAATTTTAAATACTTCTATAATATTAAAAAATGTTTTAGTTCTTTACTCAAAAATAGAAGTCATAGTCTTATGATGGGAAAACTATGTAATTGAAAGCAAGTAGTATCCAAAGAGATAATAATAGAAAAAAGCAGACAATAAAAATAAAGGATGCTTTATCAGCATCATTTCTAAAGCAAATTGATAAAACTAAATGCATGTGGCAAAATGTGCTTGTGCCCAGTCTTGAGATACTTCCACCGTAACTACATGTTGTTTTTGGTATGTAAGTTATCACTATTGTTTTGCAAAACTGTATTTGAATTAGTGCAGTAATATTAACGGTGTATTTGTCTAAATAATTTTTTTCAAGTTCTATAATTCTCAACAATATTTAAGTTGTTTACGCAAGTCGAAGAAGATACAAGTCGAAGGCTTTAGATGGAAAAGAAAGTAATTTAATGCATGTTGTACCCAAAAAAATAATACAAGGTAAGTGCAACACAACGGAAAAAGTAAAGAAACAGGACTTGTCATCAGCTTCATACGAAACACATGTTGATTATCAAAGTTTGGTGATGTTTTAGACCAGCCAACTGAGAGATATGGCGAAATGTGCTAGTGCACAGTTTTAGGACACTTTTACCCTTTGCATCCATCCTAACAACATGTTCTTCTTGATAAGTAAGTCTATTTACATTATTTGTTTATGGATCTGTATTTATAAGTAAGTTTTCACAATTGTTTAGTTGTGTTAGAATTCCACGTCTTTGCATTTTTTCAAGAAGGCAACAAGGAGACAACAAGTCATAGGCTTTAGATGGAAAACAATAAAATGTATTTAGAATTGAATCTACGAAGTAAAACGGAGAACAAGATGCATGCTTCACACCAAATATCAATTGCGTTGCTCATCAAATATGATGCTATTTTGAACCAGCATAATGTGCAGGTGCACAATTTTGAAAAACTTTTATTCTAGTAATAATTTCTACTGAAGGGGACAAAATAAATTAGACTGTGAACAAGTCACAGAATCAAATCATGTGTTGCCAATGAAATATTTAATGCCACTCGATTGTATTGCACCACTAGACTTCTAAATGGTAATATTAAAAATAAAATTTGTTAATGTATAATTTTCACAAATATTTGTTATGATGATGTTATGTTTATTTTATAACTGCAGTATTCATATCGATACTGAGGTACTGCATTGCCTATAAAATTTGTGGCAAAATGATACCAATGAGGGAAAGAAAGCTTTATCTTAGATAATAAAGTAATTTTACGAAAAATGTATCAAAACACTAAAGTGAGGACATGAGGTAAGAGCAAAAGCGGAGCTGCGCAGCAGAAATATCTGTTTCATATCAGTATGCAAGTTGATGATTTCTCTCAGGATTAAAAATGTTAAAGCTGTAATATGTTATAATTCTATTGCACAAATATAATAAAAGCCGCATGTAATGTAAGTCAAGTTTAATGTTTTTTTTTGTTTTCCAAATTTCTTTTAAATTAACTTCTGAAATAACTATTCCACATCATCGTATAAAATATCTTTTGAAAGCCCTTAAAATTCCTGCTCAAGGCAGCGTTCAAGCTTATCCTTCTTAACTTTGGAGTTACGCACAAAAATAACGGTTGAACACAGAATTGTATTTATGCTTACTAACATTTAATGATCAATACCTTCTAAACATATTATATAATATGTACCTCATCACACTATTAAACTAAATGTTAAATTTTCTTTATAAGAATGAGCTAGATGACTTGGAAAGGGTCTTATATTAGAGAATAAACATAATTATATTTATATAATTTAAACAATTTTCAAACTATTTAAATTGTACAACAAAGTTGATGTCTTCGCAACAACAAATATATATTTTTTTGTAGCAGTCAATTGATCACAACTTCTAAACTAACTGTCCCACAGGAGTCTATAAACATTGTTAGAAAGACTATTCAATTTACTTCCAGTTCTGGGATGATCTTCGTACCATACGGAAAACTGTTTAAATCAGTTTAAATCAAATGGGCGGCAAGAATTTTTTGAGGAGGCGGTAGGGTTTTTTTTAAAGTTGGCTACTTTCCGTTTTTTCTAATTTAATTTAAAGTATTATTTAAACAAATTTCATAGTATTATTGAAAAATATTTTCACTATTATTATTACACAACAGGTGGGCAGTATGAACATTTTTCTACCACTAGATATGCTAAAGTGGACGGGAGGTATAAAAAAGTATACACTCCTGATTTAAAATAAAAGCTAAACAATCATTTCTAAATTTCTTCTGTTGTTATCATACAATTCCATAACTCCTCAAATAATCATTTCACAAGAAGCTATTATACATCGTAATAAAAACCATTCAATTTACTTATAAAAGAGTATAGAGTGACTCTCTTAATTCCCGGATGAAGGATAAGAGCTAACATATTATTTGCTATAGCTTCCCATGCTTTCATCCTTCAATCGCTCATTACTTCTGAACTAATTATCACACAGAAACTTATTATACATCGCTAGAAAACTTATCACCCAGAAAGAGTCTCAAATAAATTTTTCCACTCTTGCAAAAGAACGCATGTTACGGAGTATACATAAAATATGTGAAATTCTCTTCTGCTTTAAACATTATATTGCCAATATCTTCAAAACTATTTATCCCACAGACACCTTTACATTCCTAGAAAAATTTTTTTTAAACAAGATATAATAAGATAACGTTTCTGGTCTTAGAAAAAAGAGACCAATTAAAACTTACATTTTACTTTTTTTGAACTTTTTTTATGTATTTTATTATCGAATCATTCATAACATTTAATTACATTATTTTACAAAATCTTATTATACCACAATAGAAAGCTTAATAATTTCTATTTAAGATAAAGTTATGATTAATCCTCTTAACATCATCATAATTACACATTACTTCTGAACTAATCTAATATAATCACAGGAATCTAATATACATCATTCGAAAGTTTATTAAATTCCCTAAAAATGATTCTTTCAAATCTTAGAAAAAAGGTTCAAAATAGGGTCAGTAGTCATTGTTTGCATTATTATTGCTAACCTAATTAACGCACGTTAATAAGTTTAGTAACATTAGAAAGCAAATTAAATCACGCGTAAAATAATATGTATGTCGGAACATTAGACCTAAAAATATGTCAAAATTTCCTAAAACCGCAAAATTTTGTTTTTTTCCTAATATTTTTATATTTCATTGCCTTTATCAAAGAACTTTTTCTTCTGATTGCAAATCTGCAATTAGTTTCTTTATAGCCCATTTGGTTTCGCGAGAAATTTTGCATCACCTCTGCCTTTACTTTACGTGCAAGCAAAATACGGCTTGTAGTGTTAGAAAAAAAAAATTTTCTTCTCTCTAGTATAAACTACCGTGACTATATATAGTCTTTCGACGTCTTTTTTCAAAATTTTTGAGGATGTTAGATAATTTTGTTTGCTTTAGTTAAGAGATATTAAGGGTTGAAAACTTAACATTTCATGAGTTCTTTTCGTTTGAAATTGATGTTGATGTTAATAAATAATGTTTTAAAACATAATAAATAATGTTTTAAAACATTATTTATAATTATAGAATAATTTGTAAAACCAATAGTAAAAACTTACACACGCATCCAAGGCTAAGCAATGTAAATGTACATAATTCTACTCAAGAATAACATATTATTCTAATTATGGAAAAAGTGCCTCAAGATTGTTTTACATTTATTAACTAGCTAGTACATAGTGTAAATTAAAATACTATAGCAATTCCTAGTAAGCAAAGAAACGCGACTGGAATAGAATAAGCCGTTTATTCTCGTAAGTCTCGATCATATTGCAATTGATTGTTATTGATTCAAGCACAGATTAACTAGACTAGCATATTTATTCACTTTTTATTATGCATTTCGTTAAATTCTAGTAGAATTAAAATTTAAGGTAATGCATAACAAAAAGGTAATAAAAATATTAATATACTTTATAATAATAAAAACATAATCAACATAGACTAGAATAGTTAACCTGTGATATCGCAGATCATACCTATGCGTAAATAATATTGCGTTAAGAAAAAATTACAAATAGTCTAAAATGTTTATCATAATTATTATATTAATTTTAATGCATAAAAATTAATAAATTATACATAATTTTTTTTTGTAATAATTGTATAAATAATTGGAGAAATAAATAGCAATTCATGGCAACTCAGTATGCTCTTCTATTATTAAATTTCTGTGCTTGGTTGTTGCTAACATAACCTGTTCCACGTTTGCCTAGTGTAGTATGCGAAGCAAAACAAAATGTAGTTACTAAACAGTTCCAGCTGCAATTGTGTATATAATTATAATGAATTAATAGTAATAAGTTTTAACAAAATGAATTTTAATTACAATTACAACAACGTCAATTCAAATAAACCAAAAGCGAGCCATAATGCTGTACCGCCACCGCCTACTGCAGGCTTTAGCAAGCAGGGTTATTCTACGATGAATGCAATCAGCCAAAATGCATTGTGTGCAGCTTGGGGAGGCAGTAGAAAAAGAGCTGTAACAGAAGATGAGTATGTTATAATTTATCATTTCTATGCCACACAGTTTCTTCTTAATTTCTGTTTTCATAGATATTTTGACAATGATGAGGAAGATAATGGCTCAAATCTAGCATATATACCAGCTCCAGGAAGCCCTTCACATCAGCCAAGTAAAGCACAAGAAGAAGAAGATGATGATCCTCTGGATGCATTCATGGCTGGCATTGAACAACAAGTGCAGAAAGAGCAAAGCTCTGAACAAAAAGGCCCAAAAGTTGTTAGAAATGATCTGGAGGAAGAAGATGATGAGGAGTCCTATTACAGATACATGGAGGAAAATCCAAATGCAGGGTTGCTGCCAGTGGATGATGACAATCCAGATTTGGAATATGATGAAGATGGCAATCCAATTGCTCCTGATAGAAGAGTCATCGATCCACTGCCTCCAATTGATCATGATCTTATTGAGTATAAACCTTTCAAGAAGGACTTCTACAAGGAGCATGAAGAGATTGCAAGTTTGTCATGGGCTCAAGTTAATGATTTACGAAAGAAGTTTGAGCTCACTGTAAATGGTCGACATGCAGCTAAGCCAGTGGCTGCCTTTGCTCATTTCAACTTTAATGAGAAGTTACTTAAATGCATTATCAAAGCTGGGTATACTTCACCAACACCTATTCAATCACAAGCTGTACCATGTGCGTTGCAAGGCAGGGATGTTTTGGGTATTGCACAAACTGGTGAGGACATTTTATTGATAAATTTAACACAATGCATGTTGTTGCATGGAAATTTCATACATTTATGACCTTGTTTTGCTTAAATTTAATTCACGGAGTAAAATACCTTACGAATTTCTTGTAGCACAAGTTAATTACGGGAGTTTCGTGCGGTAACTGCATAATTAAGATTTTAACAAAGAACACTGCGCGATGATACATTCAAACGAAGAAGGTGTTTTCTGCTTTTTATTGACTCTCAATTTCTTCGGGCGAATAAAGTTGAGTATTTTCCATAAAATACTTTTAAGAGGCTTATTTACCTTCAAACTGGTATAGGAAACTCCATGTTAGCGCCTTGAGTGATTGTGATCACACAAATTGAGTTTTTTTACGTAATTTTATAGCTGCCAATGACTATGGCCCTATCGTTTTACTTTTTCGAATTTCGATTCGGAAATATTTTAATTAAATTAATTTGGAAAATCTCGAAAATCGTACTTTAACTTTAGCGGCTTTTATATCGAGTTCAAGGCAAAAATCGCAAATTCGGTCACGTTACGGGCGTATATTATTTATCGCTTAATAATGTACTTTTAGAATTTTGTAAAAATATCAAATACTCTGGCCGTAATCAGTCACAAGCCGAATTTTTGTCCCATTTACTTCAGCCATAGTCATCGAAATCCGACCTTGTATTACTGTCCTTTATTCCAATTGTAATTTTTTAGGCAGTGGCAAAACTGCAGCATTTTTATGGCCAATGATTATCCACATCTTAGATCAGAGTCTCGTGCAGCCAGGAGAAGGACCAATTGCATTGATCTTAGCACCCACGCGAGAGCTAGCATTGCAAATTTATAACGAAGCGCGAAAATTCGCTCGCATTTTTGACCTGCGTGTGATTTGCGCCTATGGTGGCGGTTCAAAGTGGGAACAAAGCACGGCCCTTAAGGAAGGAGCTGAAATTGTGGTTGCCACTCCAGGTCGAATAATCGATCACGTGAAAAGTGGCACGACAAACCTCCAGCGTGTTACTTTCCTGGTGTTGGACGAGGCTGATCGCATGTTTGAGCTGGGTTTTGAGCCCCAGGTGCGCTCTGTGGTCAACCACGCACGTCCCGACCGCCAAACACTTCTGTTCTCTGCTACTTTCAAGAAGAAAATCGAACGTCTCGCTAAGGATGCTTTGCAGGACCCAGTAAAGATTTCTCATGGCGTCACTGGTCAAGCTAACGAAGATGTCACGCAACATGCGATGGTTTTGGCCAACCCTCAGTCAAAACGCAATTGGTTATTCTCTCGTTTGGTCGAACTGATGTCGGCTGGGTCTGTGCTGATTTTCGTTACGAAAAAATTGGATGCTGAACAGTTAGCCACCGATTTGAAGCTGAAGGAGTTTGAATGTTTGCTCTTACATGGAGACATGGACCAGGCTGATAGGAATAAAGTAATCACTAGTTTCAAGAAGAAGGAATGTCCTATCATGGTGGCAACGGATGTTGCTGCTCGTGGATTAGATATACCGCATATTCGCACTGTCGTTAATTTCGATATTGCGCGCGATATTGATACTCATACGCATCGCGTGGGAAGAACTGGCCGTGCTGGTACACAAGGCACTGCATATACATTGCTAACTTTTAAGGATAAGGAGTTTGCTGGACATATCGTCAGGAATTTGGAGTCAGCCAATCAAGAAGTAGCATCTGACGTCTTAAGCTTAGCAATGCAAAGCAGCTGGTTCAAAAATTCTAGGTAATTGACGGAAAGAATGAAAATAGAAATTGCTAATTATTGATTGTTTATTCATAGGTTTAAGAAGAAAGATCAAGGCCCTAATATTGGAGGATTAGGTTTAGGTTTTGTCGAAAAAGGAAGCAAGCCATCTTTGCTTAAGGCAACATCTTCATCAGGTGCATGTTCATCAATGCAACGCGGTCCAGCCACCGATCGCTTATCTGCAATGAAAGCAGCTTTCAAGACTCAATACATGACGCAGTTTACAACACCTTCTGATGCCCCACCGCCACAACTACAATCGACTTCTGCGCCTCCGCAACGGAAGAAGAGTCGTTGGGAATAGCGATGTTTTTTTTTTGATAGGGCTGTTAGTAGGATGTAGATATTAAAAATTAATTGTCATTATCGCAAGTTATCCGGAGTTGAGTGAACTTTGTTGCCATTTAACTACAAATCACTTATGAACCTCCTTATTACTAATTCCACGAGCAAACAGCAATGAAGTTATTTATTGTACAGCTACTCATTGTACATTTAACGTGTTTTGCGGTTAATATTATATATTGCGGGACTAACGAGAACCTGAGTAAGTAGAATAGTTAGGTATTTAAAAAAAAATCTTTCAAGCAATTAAAATAAATATTATTTTATTTCATTTTCGTTTCATTATCTTCTTGGATGAAGTATGTGATGATTTTTATAAGTATGCTTGCTCGGATTGGATTAAATCAAACAGTAAACCGTATTCAGAACCATATTGGAACGTATATACGGAGACAGCACATCGCATAAGCCAGACTTTACAACACATTTTAGAGAATGCGAGTTTTATTAATATTGAGCACGAGAAACAGTTGTACGATACTTGTGTGCAAACGAAATCTGATTATATTAAAGAATTTAGAAATTTGATTTTTAAACTTGGTGGAGTTCAAGCTGTGAAAAGCAGCAGAATTACCTATGATTTTTTAATGCATGTTATAGAAGTAACGAAATTGTTAAATATACATCCTGTATTAAAATTGCATGTGGAAAAAAAGTTGATACATGTAAGTACACTTTCACACAAATATTGGATGAAGAAATACTAAAAAAGCAACAATTTACTTAGATTATGTATTGATTCAATAAACATTTTTAATTCGAATGTATTTATTAGATTGATCGTGGCGATTTTATATATCCAGAAGTATTTCTTAGACAACCTCAACTTTATATCGATGAATTAAAAGTCTATAGGAACTGGATTGAGAAGACGTTCGTTTTCTTAGACGCAAATCTTAGTGGTATTGGAAATGCTGAGAATTTGTTTGTCCGATTTTTGCGAGGAAGTAAACACCGACTAATGAATGCTAGAACATTAGCCAAAGAAGTAGTTGATTTTGAAATCAAACTGGCGCAGTTACCCTCTGGGAAACTGATCAAAAAATCAAAAGATATAATTGGATCGAATTTTGCATTCAAGTTTCTGTTAGAGGGTGTATCCGACGATCATCATGTTATTAGCCATGTTGTCATAAATGAAGTTTATTTTGAATCGGTGCTTAGTTTGGTGCATCATACACCTATACATATTGTATGTAAGTTGTTTTAATTGAATCAATTCAAGTAGTACGTGTAAAATTCGCATTCACATTTGCACTGTACTGCATTCATTATTGTAAACTACTTTATGATTAATTTCTCATTTTAGCAAATTATATAATTTGGGCATCCATAAAAGAATTATCTCGTGATGTAAACGCAGATTTCCGACAATTAAGTTTCGAAGTTGATCGTGAACTTCTTGGTATAACTGCAGACATACCACGTGAATTTGAGTGCGTCCAGCAAGTTGTTAAACTTTGTGGATATGAAAATCTCCTACATAACTTTGACTTAATAACTCGACAAGACGAAAATGCAACTCTTGCAAATGTACACGAATTAGCCAATAAAATTAAACAAACTTTTCTGAAATATCTGAGAAATAATAAATGGCTTGCAAACCGAACGAAAGAGAGTATTCTCAGTCATATTAAAAGTATTCAATTTGAGATATTTCGACCTAAAATTATGAAACCAGAGACTACAAGTGTAATAAAACTGGATAATAATCATCTCGTTAATTTGTTAAAACTAAAAACGCACAAGTATGCTAACAATTTAAAGAAACTCATACTTAGCGTCAACGAGACAGACGAGGAAGATTTACAATGGCCCAGTAATATTTTCGACGTGAATGCGTTCTACAATCCAAGGCAAAATGCAATAAGTAAAGTACTTAAATATTAATACAAGTTTGCAGTTTAGCTTAGAAAGGACAAGAATTTCCTACCATAAAATTAAATCAACCTCTTGTTTTAGTTCTACCCGTTGGCATTTTACAGCCACCATTCTATGATTTTTCACAACCATCAGCATTGAATTATGGCGGATTGGGTTCATTAATTGGCCACGAATTAAGCCACGCTTTGGATAATCTGAATAAACATAATTTCACAAGAATGGAACATCTATCGTATAATAAACGACGGAGTTGCATTAAAAGCATCTATGACTCGTTTGGAATCGACCAAGGGCTGAAATTGAACGAAAACATTGCAGATTTTATGGGTCTGCGCTTGAGTTATTACACTATGCACGAAGAGCATGCCAATGATGTAATGGATGAAGGATATTCTGAATTATTTTTTTTAAGCTATGCAAAAGTATGTTTTATTAGAACTATAATAGAACAATAATAGATAGATAGCTTTGATTAATTTAATTTTGTTTATCTAGATGTGGTGCGAGTTACCAAATAAGGATAACAAAAACTTGTTAAATCATGATGAGCATTCTCCAGTTGCAGTTAGAGTTGATGGTACTCTTCGACATTTAAATGTTTTCCATAAAATATTTAATTGTCCCCACGAACATGATAATAATGAATACAATTGTAATTTATGGTGATCAAATATAAGCGAGCAATTATTTTTCTTTTTTTTTTAATTAAAAGATAGACAATAATTAAACAATTCTTATTTTTCTGCATAATCACCTAGCTTTCTAATCTTATAACATGTATAAATAGAACGAACATACGGAATGTTTTGGCTCAATATCTCAGAATGAATATAAATATTTATATTTATTCTGAGCTCATCATAAACATTGGCGGGGGTCGCGCTCCGGCACGCGCATTTATTCTTTTGTCTTTGCACTTGAAAACATGCTTTGCTGCTGCTGTTAGTTAGTACTTGGGCACCGATTTTGTACGTAGGGCGCATGCTCCTGTCTATGCTCTGTTTGGAGAGAGACAGCATGGGAGCACAAATGGTAAAAATGTTTTTGTATGCTCAAAATAAACCCGGAACTTGCTCGTTCTAGTGTTCTATATGTTCTAAGTTTCTAGTACATTTTTCCCATCGAATTGTGTTGCGCACGGTAATAATCATAACATTTCTTGCAAATAAAGGCTTGCGACCAGTTGAAATTCCTTTTCGCCTATGCAACCAGTTTGGTAAATCTATCCTTTCACTGCTCCGTGTTTACCACTGGCATAAAATTTTCACCGAAGTACGAGAAAAGGTCGAAAATGAGACCCATGATCGTCGTTCTCGCACGAGCATCACGGATACGTTTTAACATGTGTTTTTCTTTGATTCCTAAAGAGTGATTTTGATTGATTTCCTTCATGAATAACGGATAATCAATGCAGATTACTACTGTCATCTTCTTGATGAACTCATGACCTCTTACCGATCAAAAAGATAGAAATAACCCAGAACGCATACAGCAATACGAACGCGACAAAAAGATTTTCTAGGCGATTCTTAAACCCTCAAATAGCCCAGACCTCTTCTCATTTGACTTTCACATATTTGACCTTCTCAAAGAGGACTTCATATCGGCTCCCATTTTTTTACGATGACGAGATCAAAATCCTCCCAATTTGATGAGAAAAATAGATTACAAAGCTAATAAATGATTTTAATAAAAAATTAGAAAAATTAGGTTTATTTTTGATTCACCCTCGTTTATTATGATTTGTACAGGCAAAAAAACCTTGCTGAAAGCTGAAAATATAATAATTATAAAGACAATGATACACGCATACATTTAAAATTTGTATTACATTTATTCATTTCTTGACTTTCGAACAATTGTGAAAGTCAAGTTTTAATAACAAAGAATTTAGCAAAATTTCTATTGTAAAATAACCAAATAGTTTTAAATAACACCAAACGTCAAGTCCATTAAATTTTTATACTTGAAATTTAATTGTTTCATCTAACTTGCACTTAGTGAAGCTCTCTTTCGAGTTGCGCAATTTGCAACTTAAGACCGACTTTTCTACCAAGTTTAACCAATTGCTCTGGTTGAGGTTTCGGCAGTTCCCCTTTCTTAATGCGCCTCTCGAGAGTTTCCACTTCTCTCAGCACCTTCCTTAAATTCCTCAACTTCTTTGCGGGATTAGTCCCTTCAATTATAATATTCTTGCTTAACATGACTCCATCATCAGTATGAACTTGAATAGCTTGATCAACTTTCCCATTACCACCAAATTTTACGCGCTTTTTGTGGCCTCTTGGAAGTTTAGGTTCAATGTATAAACCAGGAATAGATTGATGCGCAATATAATTGTCCATATTCTTGGGCTTGTCAGGGAGCATTAAATTCTCTTGGGACGTTTTTCCTCTATATAGTGGCATCGAACCTTTTGCCACATTTGACTCCCTAAGGCGGCGAGCTTTAAGATACGCGCTTTCTGGCACATTGGAGCGAGGATTGTAGAGTGCACCTTTTACCATATCAACAAAATTAATATATGCATAACATTAAACATCAAAAATTCATTGTGGTATAATTACATTACGAAAGCGCTTACCGGTGGATTCTCTATTGTATTTCGTCATTGTTATAAGCAGAGGTGGATTAAGCTTCGGCAAATCACAATTGTAGATTTAAAAAACGTAGATTGAATATTCAAACGGGTTTTGGTTTTAGAAAAAATAAAACGAGTCGAAACGTGTAATGCTTTTAAGATTTTGAATGTGACTGGGACTAGAATTTTTGACAAATAATATTTACATTTGGTTTTTGTTTCGAGGGTAACTTCGATTGCAAAAACATTTGCCGCCCTGGTTTCCAAGGCAACTTTTCAAAACTTTTACATCCTCTCCGGGTGTTTTTCTGGTGCTTATGTACTAAATTCATTGAATCTTGCTTGCAGTGGCAATTAACTATTTTATGAAAATATCAAAATGCCGAAGTTAATCATGAATTAGCAGTGCTCAAAATTCATCGCCTCAGACTGGCTGTTAAATGATCTTCAGTAGGGCCAATCCCATATATGTAGTTAGTCTACAACGGCTGTTTTCTCTGCAGTTTCTTTTCTTCAAGTTGTTTTACTTATTACCATCTTCCCAACGATGTTTGTCGGCGTTAGCTGCTGTCCTGCTCCTAGGTGTTCTTTAATCGTGGTCACTGAAAGAACACGAGCTCCACGTATTCCGGTTCAGGCTTTCAGATAGAGCACGAAGCGTCATCATCCAATGTTGGTACTGATAAGCTCTAAAGTCGTACATGTTCATCAAGGCTGCCCTGCTCTCCTCGGCCATGGAGCATCGTTCAGTTCCCTGTTCTTAGACTTCATCCCGATAGTCTAGGCCCGTTTTTCTGCCATAAGATATGTGGGCAACTTGTCGGCAATCACGCGCGCGCATCGTACGACGCCGTGCAAAATGCCCGGGTCACTCGCAAGGCACTCCTAAGGTAGACCGATGTCATATGCCGAAAGTATAATGAAAGTGTTGTGGCTTTCGAACAAATTGGTGCTGCAGTTCAAAGGTGTATGCAAACCAGTTTGTCTTAGGTCTTTCTCCTTTCGTAGGGTATTCAGTCTTTGAATAGCTTTGGAAATTCTTTGTCTGACATTTATTTCACATGGCCATACCTTTCTTGCTCTTGTCTTTATACTTCACTAATTATTTAATCATATGCTTCCATGATCTGCTTTAACTTCTCATTCGGCGGTACCTTTACAAGTGACTTCCTGGCTGGGTTACGCCAAAAGTCTAGTTCCAAGAGCATTTGATTCCATCTTTTAGTTGTAGGGATTTTGCCTTACTCATAGACATTTCGTTTTGTCCTGGTTTACAGTCAAGCCCCATCTGTCATATTCTTTCAGTGGCTCCTGGTCATGACTTCTAAAACTTCTTTGTCCTGTAATGTAATGTATACAGATTCGTGTTATCGCCTTATTTAAAGCCGATTTTATTTCACTGTCTTCTTTAGTTTTTAATGCTTTATTCATATATATATATTCTATAAGATGTGCGATAAGCAGCATTCTTGACGAAGGCCGTTGGTGACAATGAAAAAAAAAGATAACTTTGATTCTTGGTTGCTTGTTCTGATTGTTAAATATCTATGAAAATGACTTATCTTCGTTTCTTTGTGTATTTCTCACAGTTTCTATACTGTGAGTAGTAGTAGAATAATTCAGAATATTCTTCTTTCGTTAGATCTTTGGCATGCTCCTCATGTATAGTAACTTACGTGAAAAGTTCATTATATTGGCAATGTTTTTATTTAATTCCAGCCCCTGGTCGATTCTAAACGACTCATAGATGCTTTGAATGCAACTCCGGCGTTTAATATACGACAGATGTTCCATTCTAGTAAAATTATGTTTATTCAGATTATCCAACGCGCGGCTCAATTCGTGGCCAATTAACGAACTCAATCAGTTGATTGTGCAATATCATAGAATGGTGGCTGCAAAATGCCAACGAGTAGAACTAAAACAAAAAATTGATTTATTTCCATGGTAAGAAATTGTTGGTCCTTCTAAGCTAAAGTTTTTCCAATTTTATTTAATATTTTTAATATATTTAAATGTAAATACTTTATTGCTTCCCTGTGGCTATGCCCTGGGCCATTGTAAATCTTACTCCGTCTGTCTCGTCTCGTTCATGCCAAATATGAGTTTCTTTTAAATGTTTGCACACTAATGTGTTTAACAAGAATTACATTTCAGCTCTTTGGTTTAAATATTTTAGGTACAACTCTATAATAAACTACACCAAAAAAAGAGTATTTGTTAATCTTTTAATGTTTCTATAAACATTAAATAAAAAATAAAAAAACACAAAATTGGCGTGATTAATAAATTTATTAAGAAAATTGAATTGTATATACATTCCTTTGAATTAATCCCATTAAAAATATATTATTTGTTGACATCTAAATATGAAATAATAAAATTTTGAATAATTTTAAAAAGGGGGAGCTCTTCATGGTAACAAATTTTCTATTAGAATGCACTATCTTCCAATTGTTCGATTTGCAGCATGAGGTCGATTTTCCTGCCGACCTTTTCCAATTGTTCTGGTTCTGGTTTCTTAACTTCTCCATTCTTAATCTTTATCTCAAGAGTTTCCACTTCTCGAAGTCGCTTTCGCAAATTTCTCAACTTCTTTTCTTTTGCAGAAAGACCTGCTCCTTGTTCTCTCTCAGCAAGATCTTCGTGAATGTTATCATTTATTTGGAAATCATGAATCTCATCGCTTTCAGATTGATTTCGTTTTTTCTGGGCGGTATTTTTGGCGGCTCTCTTTTTCTGTGCTTTCGAATATTTATTTTCAATATATAGCCCTGGGATGGTCTTATGGGCAATGTACGATTCAAGTTTCTTAGATCTCTCAGGGATCATAAGATTCTCTGCAGATCTCTTACAATTGCATTTGTTGGATGACACTCCATTTTGGGGAATTTCGGTTTTCTTTATGCGTCGAACTTTGTGCCATGCGCCATCGGTTTTAATTGATGAAGATAAAGAGAATTCACCTAAATAATATATTTAAATTTAATAATAAATTATTTATAACAGTATATTGAAATATATGTAAGGATTAAATTTTTAAAGATAATGAGATTTTGTTTAAATGCCGCAATCTGAATTAGGCTAGAATAGATTGTCACTTTGCTTTAAAGATCTAGCAGATTAAAAGTAAATTATATAAATTAAAAGGTACTTACCGGTTCTTTCTTGGTTTGCGTTACCCATGGTTAAAATTTTAAACTTAATATTGGTTCCAAGAAAAATGTATACAATTCTAAAACGACCGAAAATTTTGATTTTGATTTTGATTTCCTAAATGAACGACCGTGTGTCGACCGTTTGTGATTTTGACAATGATTTATAACGTTGTGATTTTGTCTGATATTATTTATTAACTACGCTTTTTTTTTTCAACGATCACACACGGGTGATTTGATAATTTTTACCGGATATTAATTTTGATAGGTCATCAAATTCGAAATTGTGAACTTTCAAAGTACAAAATATTTGAAGCATGTATGACTAAGATTAAGAAAGAGTTTAGAGCTATTTTAAAGAGGTTGTTAATCAATTTCTGGAAAATTATAAAGAAACTGTACTAAGTATGGACTAGGACGAAACAAAACATAGAAGTATATCTAGAGAAGACCGGTACTGAAACAAAGCGATATATTGAACTGAGAAGATATAAAAATAATAGAGTGGAGGCTCTACAATCACAAAAGAGGAACAGAAAGACTACCTAAGACATGGCTCAACGATCTTACAAGTTAAAGCTGTCGTGGATACGTGTAACACAGAAGAGAGAACGATGGTAACAATTCTGATAAGCTTGTATCCAAGAATGGATCAATTGGCTAATAATAATGGTAATGATGCTTGATAATTTCAATAAATAAGGATTTTTTGTTAGATTAAAAGTTTATTTCCTGATGTGTCATTAGGATTATTTTTTCTGAAAATCCTTCTGGCGGGCGCTTTTTTTTAATATTACTTGAGCGAACTCATAGCGGCATTTACACCGCAAATGTTTTTTATTTTATTTTTCATCTTCATTTTGATAAATTTTTAGCAACAATTTAAACCTGAAAATAATTTTTTATCAAATTCACAAAAATTATAAAATTAAATTAAATGCACAAAATTTACAATTGTACTTAATAAAATATCTTTTAATTATTATACAATAAAAATGACCTTTTGTGTAAAAGAAAAACAAAAAGAATTGGACCCACAAACTAGCATTGTCTGTTACATTGAGAACAGCCGCAAGTCGCAAGTTACCCATAGAAGATTTGTTTGAATAGGATATAATCTACATGAAGGAAGCCTTTAAAAAAGCCTTTATCCAGATGCAAATGAGGAGGCGGCCAGCATATAATACCTAGCACTTCTCTCCCATTTCCTGAACAAGGAATATCAAACCAGCAAGACCTGGTCGGGCGGCGATAAAGTTGGTGAACTAATCCCACAAAAAGTTGTAGCGCCACAGAATCAATTATCACATTTTCGGACATGTATTTTCGCCGCAGTATGAGTAGTGTTTATTTCTGGGGACTCCTGCAGCTTGAATTGTTCACGAAAAACACGAGCGGATACGCTTAACATAAGTGGATGAAGAAGAAGAAAAAGCATGAAAGTAATTTTTACAGAAAACTTTTTGCCTTGTTTTGCTTCCAGAATTGTAACTGTAACTCGCCTAGAGAACACTCGCCTAGAGAATTCTCGCCTCAAGATCTCGAGAAATCACTTCTGGTGATGTTTTTTGATATTGTATTCTCAAATTAAAAAAAAAGTATTGAAAGTTAATTATGATTTGTTTAATCGAAAAACTGTAATGTTATTATTATAATAGTTTATAAATATAAAAGGAATTTTTAGTTTAGGTTGGTAGTAACATGCTTGTTTTGTTAAACAAGTTTTTATAGTTATCTAAATATGTACTAGTAATTTTAGTGATTTAATTTTAATATTTTTTTAAAATTTAATTAAACACGGTTGTTCTATACATTTAGGAACTGGTAGAGACCTATTTATTATAAAAAAAGTTTCATCCTACTCTTTACTTTTATATAGAGCATCGGCTGCTTAGCGTATAGTTTATTTAATTTAATTTTTGATGTTGATTTGTTAATTAGTAGGTGCAATTTATGGTAACTCAATATTTACCATTTGATTTAATTGATCTCATCATCAGTCAGTGTAATTTATAAGAAAGCAAAAATTTGAAAATAGCATCGTGTTTTAATTGTATTCCATATATATAATATGGTAAAAATGCTAAAGATTATTAAAAATAAGAATTTTCGAAGTCTCAGGACTCCTCCTTTGAACAATGAGTCTCTTTTCGAATCACATTCCAGGTTTACTCCAAGATAACGTAACTTTCCAACCCATTTAATACAGTCATCTATCGTGTTTTGCGCAATGTGTGTTTTTTTTTAAATTCTATTAATAGAATATTTGCAATTTATATCGTCAGCGTAGTTTTCAATTTTGCAACCACCATCTTGTTGATAATGAGGTTGGACTTGCCAATATCAAATTACCTTATCACATATCAAGCGAGTAATACCTCTCTTTTTTGTGGTGTCCGGTGTTTTAAACGGAGTTCCTGACCCTGACACTGTATATACAGTGATAAGGCTTTAAGCAAACCTCTGGCTGTTCCACGCAACCTCAATAGACAATTTTTAATTACAGTGACGAATTTCTACCTAAATTCCGGGATATTCTATGCAGAATCCTACAGACATCGTCTTTAGCGGTGATGAGGTCACTTATGTAAGCTTTAGAGTATCCTAATCTAAGCCAAGGGATAGTCACTTGCACAACCAAATGAAGAAGATGCCTCATGGCTTCCCTGTCTAACTACAAAGGGACTATAAAACTGACCGAATGTGGAATTGTGGCCTCACTTGGGTTCCTACTTGTATACGACAACTGCTCCGGCAAGATCATAGCTTTCGAACTAGGAGTAAAAGATACAACGGGAAACCGAAGACTGGGTTTAAGGGGTAGGATCTCACGAAGAGATAAAACATGGTGGTAGTGGGGAAGTTAGGTGGTAAGCCGCGGTTGTCTACCAGTGCATCGCACCTATTGTAATCACAGTTGATAACGGTACAAGCACAAACGCCTGACACTATGCGAAAAAATCTTGCACAGACCGTCTAGGTTCAACTCCTAAAACAAAACATATGATAGTAAGCATGAATGTTAGTTCAAGCTTATCGCTTTGTTTTAGTTTTAGTTCATGTTTGAATCTTCAATGTTCACACAGTTTACCTAATTTCCGCCACTGTGCGTACTATTATGAATGGTTACTTTTAACAATCTTACTAGTTTTGTTAAAACTCCATGCATTCAAAAGTTTAATAAAATATACACAATGATGAAAGAGATCAATATTAAGTATATTTTTACACAACAATAGCAAAATGTATATAATATCGATCTGAACATGAAACGTTATAATCTAAAGAGCAATAGAACCATTAATGTACATTATTAATTTCCAAAATGTGAATTCCATGCCTCTATTAACCAAAATAATAAATATTGAAACGAATTGCTGCAATTTCCAATTAACAAATATTGTATTGCTGTGCAAGGTACAATTAGAATTGCGGCAGATGTCATTAGGAGATGCTCTCGACCACATCTAAAAGTATAAAGAAATTATAATAAAATTGGTATTCTTGATATTTCTGATATCTTGCCTTCAGTTTAATGAACGGATTACTAGTTGTTATTGGAGCTACGATTGTCTTCATCCATGCCGCCATTCTGTGTTTTTTCAGACTCAGGACTGGACGTTGCTACTAAAACATTAGTAACTAGTTATCCAGTCATAGTGATAAAATTGCTTATGGCTTACCTTCACTCTGATCTTCGCCTTTGTATAAATTCTTCTTAAAGTTAAGAAGACGAGCTTGTGCTAACTCCCTGCGTCTTTCCTGGTTATAGTCAAAGTTTTGATCTAAAATGAACATATATATGTAAAGACACAAATATCTTATGATTACAAGAAGAAAAAAAAAGATCATGCCTTGTGAATATAATTGATTCACTGGGTAAGCGCTTCTTTGATAAGTGCGGGGTTGAAGATTGTTATACGGGTATGTATCTAAAATATGAAGAAAAAAAAACATAATTATATAAACATTGACATAAGTAAATCAATAAATGAGAAAGTATTTCACTTACCAGAAATCGCCTCATATTTTTGTCGCAACAACTCACGTCGCTCATTTCTCAATTTAGCTTCTTTTGCAGCATTTTCGATATCAATGTCATGTGTAGTTTCGCAGGTGGTAGTTCGAGGAGGCGAAGAATCTAGAATATAAATGTTAACATAATCTTATTTGCTCTCTCATTATTACCATAGACTTGCCCAGAACGCTGTCAAAGCCAATTTCATTGTTGTCTATGAAACGGACAATAGAATAGGGAAAAACAACAAAAGAAAGTTCATGTTTTTCTTTATTCCGCTGTCCATTTCCTAGATAACAGCCAACAAATATGGCGGCTGGAGGGCACAGAAACCGGTCTTGACAGTGTTCTAAACTAGTACATAGCTTTTACCTTGTTGTTCCGACATGTCTCTCGTTAGTCTATAAATCGTGACTAAAACACAAATATACGAAATAAATTAAGAACATAACATAAAAAACAATGCTCTCACCTTCGCCAGTTGCATATGTTACACGTCGCAAACCGACAAGATTATTTTCAGTGTCAAATATCGGTTTAAGGCTATAACTATCAAATGGGATATGCGGGGCTGCTGCTATAATTCAAATGTTAACAATTTTTAATAGATCTGTTCAGAACGCTGTCATGGCTTGTTTGTGTGACCTATAGTAGCCATTCTTTTTTTGGCTATTGTCTAGGACACGGATAGTGGAATTAGGAAAAAGAACAAAAGGAGAAATGGCAACAGGAGGGCACATAAACCGGCGTTGACAGCGTTCTGGACAATTTTATTACTAACCAATTCGTCGATAAAAAATTCTTACCTGTTCTATTTTCACTATGAGACGATTCCACTGTGCTGTCATTAACATTGACCTGATGGTCTGCGTTAGAGCTACTTGGTCCTTCGGCCTTAAGATCAAATGTAGCACCTAAATAGTAGATACAAATGTAATTATGTAGTATTTAAGAAATGATTGTTTTTTTACCTTTTCGCTGCATAGATAGCTTATCTACGTCACCTCGACCGATGTAGTCGGTTGATGTTTCAAATGCTGTGTACGAGAAAGTTAGTAAAATATAAAAATGTTAGTATTAACAATGAACTTGCCTCTAGAGGTAACTCGTGGTACACAGCCTCCAGGTTTTAAAGAACGATCGTTGTTATTGATACCGAGACTTTGGAGATCTGTGGAAGCTACAAAATTAATATGATCATATTAATTTATTATCAGGAATAAGATGTGCCTTGGTTCGAAACAATTGCATGCCGCACTCATGGCACACGCTATTTTTCCTCCGATCGGTCAGAATGTGTGATCATTTAATGTATTTGTATTAAACTATCATAATAAAACAAGCGCGCCATGAAAAACTGTATTAATGAGCGAACTCAAAGCTGCATCGTAGGTAGCCGTGAGTTTCGCGAGGTGGGGCACGTATGAGGGTAACCAATCATCGTGTGCTATATTACATCAGTATTTTTTACTGTCGGCGCCTACTTCGCGAAGTAGTGCGTAGCAATTTTGCAGGATTGTATGAAACATATATATATATATATATATATATTTAAAAAATTAATTATTATTAAATTTAATAATTAATAATTTGAATATTTTAATATTATTAACTTTTTTTTTTAATTAGATTTTTGGGTTTTGACCGAAAGTAAGTTTTTAATTAATTGAATAATGATTATTGTGCTTAAAATAACAGTTTAAATTGGAAAATTTATCCGTTCTTGGTAGATTTTTGAACGATAACAATAGGCTTGTTACAACATCCGATGTTCTTACCGTCACAAAATGGTAACAGTTTGGCGTCGTTGGATCAGTTTTATGATATCAAATTAGCTAATGCTAATGAGACTATTGAAGCGCTCGAACTGCGAATGTCCATCCGACGAGTAACTGCTTTTGGGCGTGTATCAAAATGACTGAACCGTTGCCTGATCACAAAACTAGTAGATTTCCTCTGGAAAGTCAAATCGGACTGTGCACTCAAGTCTGTTCGAACGCAAATTTTCTATTGTGCTTGCGTGTCGCAGTTCGATTACGGTTTTCTTTTTGATAGTTGGAACAAACCTATACTATAGTTTCTTGAATTTCATTTTTGAAATTTATTGAAATAGATAGTGTTAAATAAATTCGTTTAATTTGTTTTCACACACGTAATACAGCACAGCTTGATGAGAAATCCCGGGTTTTACAAAGCATTGTAAGCTGTTTAGCTCTTCAAATTGAACTTTTCAAACAATCATAATCATGTCAGCGATTATTATAAGTTTTTAGTGCCTCTTAGTTTAATTGCAAATATTTGAAGTGTATTATGGAGGAATAAACAATGAAACTTTGAAAAAAAATGAATTTGTTTTGTCTTTTCGGGATTCTTAGGATGTCTAGAATATTGTACTAATAAGATATTTTGAGATATGACCTGAAACTAAAACTCGGCTTTTTGAGAATTCAATTTAGTTTTGGATTTAACAAGTTTGATTGTTCTACAATGTAATAGTTCTTCGCAAACCATGCAACCAGTGAGAGGCAGCATCCCAAAGGATGCCCTTGAATACAGCTGCTAATATGGTGAAAAACAAATTAAATAATTTTGAGAAAGTTGAAACGTTTTTTTTTCGATTTCCATTGTTTAATCCCCCCTTAATAAATCTTTATGACTTCGTTCATTTAATTTGCATATTTCATGACATGAATAAGTTTAAAATCGGTGTTATGTTTTTTAATTGTACGAATTTATCTGCAATTCATGATAATGTTGTGCCTAATATTGCAAGAATCAAGGGTTATATATCTGAGTCTACAATAATGTGTAGAAAATCTCAGAATATTTTAGCATGCGGTTGCAACTTCTTCAAACAAGGAAGCATCAAGCTTAAATATTGACTATAGACAGTACATCTGTTACAAAGTCCACTTAGCATTCTTTTTGCAATAACTACTTATATTTCGACGGTATAACCGAGTCAATTTCGTTCTAACTTAAGAAAATAGTTTGTTTGATTCTGTTCATTAAACGATTTAGTGTGGTACCAAATTTCTTAACTTGGCGCTCCTTCTCTTTATTAAGTTTTTCTGATATATATCATAAGAAATACTATTAAATTAATTATGCTTACCTTTGGTCTTACTTGCTAACGAAAGATGTTCAAATTCATCGGAAAGGTAATCTAGCAAAATAAAAAATCAATTAGCTTCATTTTTATTGTATTACTTTGAAAATTATTACCATTATTTTCCGCATCAGGCTTTAATGAAGAGGCAGATGGTACTGCTTGCATTGGGGAATCTAGAGATACAAAATAAATAAGAGCACAATAAATTAATAATAAGTATAAATCATTTTCACTGTAATATTTCAGAAAATAATTACCTTTGGTTTGTGCACGTCTTAGATATCGTCTAGGTTTCACATTCCATGCTTCAGGCTTTTTGAATGTACTGTTAACTTTCGGTGTAGACTCTAATAATGTACATATAATAAGAACTAATTAAATCCTTTACCAATGCATTTGTAAAAAGCATTTACCTATGTTGTCAATGTTAACTGCAGGTTTCTTTTCGATTAGCAATTTCCCTGCACAAAATTTTGACGGTACCGGCTTTTTTGAGGAACCTAAAACATATAAATATGAGCAAAACCAAAATTGCCATAATGCTTTCAAAGGCAGAGCCGGATTTACACCTATACCAACATGGGGCATGGCCCAGGGCCCCAAATTATATAGATCACAAAAAATCATTTTTAGAGTAAGCGTTTCAAAATTTTATTCAAAACTTTTGTGCCATTTTCTTAAGTCGCAAATTAATTTTTGATCCAAGGCGCACATGTTTATAAATCCGGCTCTATCCAAAAGTAATTACCTGCACCATGCACTTTATGTGCACTCCTCAAATCATTCTGCCAGTTATATCGTTCATAACTGTCAGATTGAGGAGCGCTGTAGCAACTTCCTAAAATTAAAAAAAAAAAAAATTTAAATCTGATAAAAATATGTTTTCTTTTGGTTATGTACTTTGCTTGTCACATTTGGTCGTTGGTAACTTTAACCAGTCGGCAGGTCTCTCTGCCAGCGGTATTAGTTTCTTACCTAAAAAGATAATATAAATGAATTACAAATTATGAATGGTAAGGCAGAGAAGACTGGAAGTAACTTACATCGATAAGGTGGCACCTCCTCTTGGTTTACATAACCATCCTTGATCCGACGGGCCTTTCTCCATGTGCCGTCAGGACGTTGCGATGCCGGTATTTGCTCTATAAAATAGGAATAATGTCATAGTAATAAACCAGGACTAAAACAATAATTATATAATCTATTTATTTTTACGAAAACACTCTTGATTTTGGCGTGTAACATCAGAGTTGTATCTTAGATTGGTTAAAGAATGAGTCAGTACAATTATATTTCACTTTAATATAGATAGGCCGATGATAGGAAAAATAGAAAATATCCTCAGCATTTCGGCATTTATATTTCTCGTAAATGTTAACATTATACAAGTACCCCTAAAGTTGTAGATACCTTCCTTAGTATTTAGCAATCCAAATTAAAAGTATCTTTTATCATGTTTAAATGAGGAGGCGACGCGCGTCGACTACGTGAACCAGGCGTAGCATATGCGTGTTAAAGCAGGCAAGACAGAGATAGAAGCCGTTTTGTGCGTCTATTGATAACGGTTTAAGGCGGATAAAAGAGATGCTAGTATCGATTTCCTATGCTGGAGAGTTTTACAAAAAAGTATCTCCGCACCGAGGTGGAAAGACGTTACACATCAAAAGCACAACAGTTTTTAATTGATATCAAAATTCTAATCAACCTAGGAGAAAATATGGACGTTGACAATCAGCAACATGATTTGCGATCTTCGAAAAAGAGATCTTGTAGATTATTCATACCACTGCCTTAGATTCTTCAGCCATGCTGTTTTTCTGCGTCTTGACCCACGCCTACCATAAATTTTACCGCGTATGAAAGTTTAAATTAACTGGTATTTATCATTTCTCTAAACGTGTCTCAAACGTTAGGTTATTGAGAACTCTGCTTCAGAGTATTGTCGGTCCAGAATGTTTTGAATATTTGAATATTCAACGCCTCAACTTTTTAACACATGGCCTCTTGGTAGAGGCTTCAGAATTCTCGAATCCCCAGTCCCAAAAAGGTTAATTTTAGAAAATATTTTATTCTTTAAAAGAAATTGCTTTCCATGCTCTCAGATCAAAAATCAAAAATCTCACATACAATGTATTGAAACTAAAAGTTAGCCAATCTTCACTATCCCCCTTTGCTGATTTCTATAAAAAAAATGTCAACAACTTTTCAGTAAAAAGCAACCCCAGCGCAAAGTAGGTTCGTTGATTAAGGCGGAATCATGTTTTGCTTAAAATTGCCAATACACTGTTTCAGTATTGTCTGTGGTATTGTGTATCATCCGCATTCGTTGAACATTAGAACTTGCCGACAAAACTCCTGTGCATGCATACGAATGAATTCTAACTCATCAATTGAGATTTGACGTCGTTGGTGGTTTTGCGATTGACTAAAATGAATATGTTTTTGTATGCGGCAACCAACAAATACCAAAAAATATTAAGTACCGATCCGATAAATTAGAATCTCTAAAAGAAATGTTCAATTTGAAGAAACGCGAAATAAGGAGGTATATTAACAGGCAGGAAGATATTTATCGCGAATTCATTGAATGTTGTCTGTGATAAATTGATAGACGAAATTAAGAGACGTACCGATGCATACACAACCGTAATAAAAAAATTGGAATAAATTTCTTCTCTTAGGTTGTTTATTTTAACTTTCTGTGGCTTTAAACAGCCTAGCTGTTGTATGAATTTAAAAACGTAAAATTCATAAATTATACGTTATTTTAATATAATCATTAAAATTTAAAATCATTTGCAACATTTTTTGGCAGCACTACAAGTAGTAATTGCTCTTCCAAACAAAGCGATTTGAAAACGTTTTTTGTGTGCAATATGAACAAAAATCTTTAAATCTTCAAAAATTTTAAAATTTGAAATATTTTTGCAAATTTCTATTATTAAAAAAAAGCCTCTTACAAGCACATTTTGGTTTTTGATATGAAATCTCCATGTAAATATTTTTTATTCAAAAACGGTTAATGTTTAGTGATATAGTATAAAATACTCACGGTTCTCTTTACTAGGTTCGGCCATTTTAAAGAACACTTTTCGCGTTTTCAAATCTTTAGGTAAGAACGAACTGTGTACGACTTGAAAATATTTCAACTCAAATGAGTAATCCTGACACAGGGATCTAATACATCGTCTTGGTTATGCCATGTTTTGTTTAACAATTTTTTTTTTACCAGCGCGCCTAGATTGATTTATAAATGTTGTGCAACCTATTTTTTGTTTTACATATTATTTTAAAATAAATAAATTTGCTACAACTTTACCAAGTCAAAGACAAAATATCTGTTTTAACCATTCAACAGGATTATCTTTTTTTAAAGATTTTTCAAGAATGCATCTATCCCACAGACGAATACTGTTGCATTCCTGAGTTAGAACTCATTAAACCCCATTTTATCATTGTTTTGTACCCGAGTATACTTTTCAACTTTTTGTTTTAAAACAAACTTTGTCATCTTGGAGTCCGCGTCACCTAGATAAGCCTAGCAAAATATTTAATCAAGCAACTGCTATTATGAAATGGAAAATGGCCCCTAGTCATCCGTTAATCCTGTTAAAGGGTTAAGCAATAAATAACGTTATAGGAAAGAGCATTCAAATTAGCGACATAGCTAGTTGTAAAGCCTAATAAGAATATATTTCCAATTGCTCTTACGGCCAATATGAACAGCTGAATAGGAAAATGAGCTTTCATTGCTTGTGGTCCTATAAGCATTGCTCATTCTTGCTATGCGATAGCTAAACCTTTGGTTTAAATAAAATACTCGTAAAAGATTATTCTAATCCATTTAGTTTTAAAGTTCAGTACTACAAGTGAAACAGGTAATTAAAGGCTTGAAGTTAGAAACGGGGGGTGGAGACCATACCTTTGAAGATTGCGGTAGTGTCGGTTTATAATCAGAAAAGAGTATCATATTGATAATGAAATAGTATTTAATGGTAATTAGTAAATCCTGACTACCTAAGAGCTGAGATAGAGAGAGGAAAAAGTTCCAGTATCGTTACTATAGGGTCGCAAAGGACGCACAGTGTCGAAACCCATCAATCTTGGGAGACGATCTTAAGAAGCCGTTTGGCCCCCTCAAACAATTTTTTTAAAGTTCGAGCGAAATGTGATTATTTTGCAACACGCATTTGCGTGCTCAAGGTAGAACTTTCTAAGCACTAGTGCACAAAGTAGGCGCAAACTCTCTTACATGTACTGGCTCGCAAAACTCACGACCACCTACGATGTCGGTTTATGAGTTCGCTCATTAACAATGTTTTTCATGGCGCGCTAGCTTTAATTGTAATAATTTATTACAAATAAATTAAATTATCACAAATTCTGATTGATAAGAAAAATATTTGCGTGTGTCATGCATGCGGAATGCTGTATTACAGCGCTCCTGCTGGTTGGTCAGTATCCTGCAATCGCGCTGGAATAAGACGCTTTCCGCACGTATAACACAAACTAATTTTCACAAACAAAAAAGAAAATCTGTACTTCTCTCAACACCGGCGGTTCTTGCGGCTGTACAAACTAGGCGTTTTTCACATAATCCGAGGAAAACATACGACTATCATTGATCAACATTATAAAATAATTTTGTAAATTCGAATTATTTCAAATCCGTTATATGCATATGAGTAACGCCAAATATTTGTAATGTCATATATCTTTTCTATCTTAAGAGACTTAGCTTAATGTTTATTAAAATAATTTTAAATACTCACGGTTCTCATTGCTAGGCTATTTTGAATTATGCAATTTTTTTTAATGTTTTGAGGTGAAACACGATCTGAACACAACTTCAAATTTCTAGACTTGCCATAAGGATCTATTACATCGGCTTGGTTATGTCAAACGAAATTTAATTGGTTTTTCTAGTTAACTTATAAATATTGTGTGTCTTTTCTTGTTTTACATATTATTTAAAAATAGTAATAATTTTCTCAGATTTTTAAATTAACACAATCAAACTGGAAGTAATTGCTATTGTTTTCCACTTTCGTGGAAGGATGTGCTGATTATATGCTATTTCTTTCTTATGATGTTTATTTCAACTTTCTGGGGCTCTAAACAGGGTAGCTGAAACTTGGCAAAGTGAGACAACCTTTGACAACTATATAGATTTGAAAAAAAAAATTCAAAATATATTTAATTTGCACAGCAATATGAACACAATGTATCGCAATAACAAACCGGTATCAACATTTTAAATGTTTTTTGAAAACCCTAAATAATATGTTAAATGTATATGAAATACAAATTTTTGATTTGAAATGACATTGCAAATAATTTCTATTCAGAGACTTAGGTTAATTTTTTATTGTAATTAGTTTTAATACTCACGATTTTCTTTACTTGGCTCGGCCATTTTATTAAATTGTTTTAACTGTTTTAACTTGTTTTAACTGTTTTCAAATCTTGATGAGAGAACAATCTAAGCACTGCTTGAAATTATTTTAAGTGAAGTGATCCTGACACCCCCTGGGGATATATTACATCGTTATGGGTATTTCTAGTAACTTTTGTTTTTTTACTAGGGCGACTAGATTGATCGGTAAATATTTTGCTAGCAAAATTTTTTGTTTCACATATTATTTAAAAACAATTATAACTTTGCAACGACTTTAAAAATAACTAGCGGGTTGCCCGGGTTGCCTGAGATCTTTTAATCTAACCTAACCCTTTTCCGTATCATCCCTCACCTCCAGCAACATTTTAGTTTTTGGTTTTGTTTGATTTTTCTCTTATTTTACTTGATTTTGTAGCATTTTTTGTTTTTTCTTTATAGCATAGATTAATCTAAGTACATAAATCTAACTTTATAGGGTAAATTTGGCTGATTAGCTGCTGACGAATTGGAAGCTGAAACTCCGAGGGCGCTTATGTCGAGAACTCTTGCAAAACACTGGCCTCTTACGTCAAATTCCTAAATTTTATTTAATTGCGCCATTTCCATATTATTCAGTGTGAAAAGGTGTGAAGTGCATTTGGTAGATTAATTTTTGATGTTGAATTAATTGAAACAAATTGCTATACATGCTTAGTTGAAGCAAATTGGGCACGTTGGATTTTGAACATTATTGCTACACCAATCCGGGCTCCAGAACATTAAATAGATATGCTGTTCCAACAATAAGAACATCAATTTAGAATGTAATATAACAAGAAATTTATGAAAATTAACCGAATATGATTAAGAAAGCTAAGGTGTCCTGTACTAATAATATTAAGATCGTAATAATGTTTTTACCAAGACACAACAAGTTATAAATAAATATAATAATTACTATATTTTAATGTGTAAGGTGTTTTTAATATTCTAAGTTGGCTTTGGAATTTGCAAATCGTTATAGATTTTTATTTTAAGTATAATATTTACACTCAACACTATATACAAAACCATATGCTCATTTTGATGTGAAATCATGAAGACCGTTTACATTGAAATGCAAATATGGGTTATTGTGTTGAGATTTAAAACTAAAATATTTTCCTGCAATTTGTAAAATCTTTCACATTGACCGAGCCCTCCCCCCCGCCTCTTTAATCTAAGGCGTGCGTTTTTGCTTATGTTTTTCTTCTTTACACATTTAGTATGTATTTTGATTTAATTTGGTTTCAACATGTAGTTTAGTGGCGAATTTAGTACAGTCCCTGAGGGAGGGTCTGCCTCTTTGTGCCACCATTGAATCTAAAATGGCACTCCGTTAGTCTGCTGCATAATTAAATAAACTTATAGATACCGGAAACTAAAATCAAATGCTTTTTAAAGTTTTTGCAGTAATATTATGCTTTAATAAATTTGCTCATAAACCGTTCGGTGCAGACGTCTCCTTGACTTTGAAAAGTTGACTTAAACAAACATACAAACATTTATTTATATATATAGCATAGATATATAGCATAGATTAATATATAGATAAACAAAACGCGTGTTTCAGAAATTTCATTTTCAAATAAAAGACTGTCTTCGTAAATATATGAAGTCTAACCATTAATAATTAACATTAAGTTAATTAATAATAAAGGAATGTCTAAAATAATATTTTGGTGTATAACGTCGCAACCAAGTTTCTCTTTCTCTTTCTCTTTCTCTTTCTCTTTCTCTTTCTCTTTCTCTTTCTCTTTCTCTTTCTCTTTCTCTTTCTCTTTCTCTTTCTCTTTCTCTTTCTCTTTCTCTTTCTCT